>PVJI01000328.1:62529-128700 GCA_004026765.1 Micronycteris hirsuta | reverse complement strand
AATTCCCAGAATTCAGTCACATTACCCCAGTAAGAGGATCTGGGAAATGCAGTAGAGCTGTGTGTCCAGGAAGAAAAGCAGATGGAGTTTGGTGAACACGCAACAGTGTATACATAGCACCCCCATTAGTCTCCCTGGGGAGTATGAGTGTGAGCGCTGATGGAACCACTCCCACAAAACTCTAGTATTCAGTTATTCACTTTATAATTTTCTTGCATTTTATGCTTTGACACAGTTACTCTTTAAATGTACACAAATAAGAAGAGACTTTACTAAATCTTAAAACTACACATTAAGCTTTGAACTGGGTGGTAGACGAGAGGCAAAGGACTACTTTGGAGCTGCTGTGAGCCATCGAGTGAGGCTGCGGTACCATGAAAACCACTCGTGCTCAAATTCTGGGTGATGAATAAATGCAAGTTATGGAAACACTAAATGGCAGACCTCCTCATTTAACTCATTGATGCTGAAGTAGGAAAATGCATATTTTAAATGATGTACTGTTTTTAAAAATGCCTACTTGTATGCAGGTGTAAATTCTTATTCATAGCACCTTCTATCTGTGCAATCACCATTTTATTATTAAAAACCCAGGAGGTAAAACAATTTTCACTTTAAAATCTCCATATATAATACAATGAATCCAATAAACTGTCACTCAAGACTGAAAATAACAGAAATGTAATGAAAAATTCTGATTTCTAATGCTGAAATTTCAAAATTGGAGAAGCAAAATAAATCTAAAACCTCAAATTCAATAGATTTGAACTACTTTTTCCTTGATTTTCTTTGTTTTTGTTATTAAGCAGTGAATGACTCATGAAATAAGACATTACATATTTTTGCAATCATTTATTTAATTGCCCTATTTCTTGGCAAGGCAGAGTTCTTAGTCACTTGGTATACTTCACAAGGCAATTGGTGGCTGAAATTTTGTTTAATGATCAATTAAGGAATTGCAGTAAATTATTTCCTCTTGATAACATACCCAATTTAAGATCTCAATTCTTAGCTTATGTAATTGAGGATTTTTCCTTAGGTTGCATTGATGAATTATTAAACTTCTCTTTCCCCAACTTTCATTAAAAAAATAATTCTGATTTGTTGTACAATTCTATATATAATTTCACTTTTCCTTCTTTCTCCCAAATTGCTGATTCCAAAAATTTTTGCTTAATTTTTTGGTGGTTGTTATACATTATCCATAATTTCATAGGTAGTTATGTTCATTGACCTTGCCTTTCTCCCTTCCCTCCTTCCTTCTTTCCATGGTAGTGTATCTCCTTGATGTCATAATGTGAGTCATTGTGGCATAACATTCAAAGAAAAACACTCAGAAAAAGTGTTTTCACACAATTTCAATAGAAAAAAAAAGGATATTTGAAAATACTTACAAAATGTAACCTTAGATTTTTTGTTAAAGGTAGTAGTGAGGAAAATGGCAAAACAAAAGAAATACTTTCAATTACCATTAATGATTCCATTCAGATTTCCAGGTGGTAATCTTCCAAGAGCAGGACTTTGTCTCCTCAGTCTGGCACAATTAGTTGCTCCATATCTGTTGAATAAATACATCAGTAAAAGCATATATATAATAAGACTTATAATACCTTTGCATGTTTCAAATACATCTAGAAACCTTTTCAAGAAAGCTGTACAAATGCTTAAAACTATAAATAGGTTATTTAAGTCTTTTAAAGAAAGAAAGCAAACTGGAAATTCTCATGAAGTTTTCCAGGGCCTAGTCTATTGGTTGATTTTCCTTAATCTGTGCTGAGAAAACTGTCTCATTGTTACTAAATACGTCTCCTGATGATTAAAACAGTTTGGAGGAGTACAATTTTCTATCTATTCCTTTTCTGATCAACAAAAAATTAATTCCCCAAACTGGAACTGATTGATCACTTTTATAATTTTATTAGACATCTTATTCTATTTAGAAAATTTTAGGAGAAAACAGGAATGTGTTGGATTTCAACCATTTTATTTAAAATTGTGTCAATAAGGGAAAAATGCAAGAAAAGCATTTCTCTCATTTTTGCAGTGTGAGGGAACAAATTAAATAGGTTTACAAAGTTGCCCACATTGCTTTAACTCCTTTTCCATAGCACATCTAACGACAATGTATTTGCTCATACGCCTATAGCTCATAGATCTACAGTTCATATGTCTAAATATAGCATTTCTTTTCTTGTCTGTAAGCTCCTTGGAGGCCAACAACAATATCCTCAGTTTGTATTCCTGGTATAATGTCTGGCATATGATATGCACTCATATTTTTAAGCAGAAAGTGATTTGGTAGCATACAACTGAAATGTATTCGTAATCTTTCTTTTAAAAATAAACCCCAAATTCTCTTATTCTTGGACTTACTCCTGATATCAACTTGGTTGTTTATTGAAACATTAAGTGTAATATGTTTGTAGACAGGTTCCATTGTTTAATTTTGTTTTTCCCTATCTTCCCATCAGATTACTACAAATACAGCCCTGCAATAACCACAACTCTAAGAGAGGTGGGTAAGCAGACACTCGTTACATGTTGACTTGCTGGTTGATTCTTCAATAATGCCTAGTGCAAGGTGTTACATGCCCTTCAATATAGCAGCTATTCAATGGACAGATACTGAATAAATTGAAGGATGGCACCAAGTAGGAGAGTACTGACTTCTCTTTCTCCCACTCTAGTTTTAGGAAAATAGATATATGCATATTCTTAACATTATTAGATAAGATGAGGTGCATGACTCTAAGCTGAACCATGTATACTCTGTTTGGCCAATGCTAAGTCTCTCTGTGGCTCTCAAATCCACCCATCGACAGCCCGGTTTCCTCCCTTTCCCATTGTCCCTAGGATTACTTCTAAAATCCTTGGCTTGCCTAGTGTCCACCTGGAACGTTCACACCAGTCATAGGGACTTGTTTCTATTCCTTTATCTCATCTCAGGCATTCGGTATATTCTCCTTCCCAATTACCTCCTTTACATTCTCCTTCCCAGTTACCTCCTTGATGGGGCCGCACCTATTTGTCTAACAGTCTGTCAGTCTCCTCTTAAACACCATTTCTTTCAGGAGGCCTTTTCTTTTTTTTATTTTTTATTTTTTATTTTTTTTATTTTTAGAGAGAGGGTAAGGGGGAAGAAAGAGAGGGAGAGAAACAGCAATGCATGGTTGCCTCCCACATGGCCCTCACGGGGACCTGGCCCGCAACCCAGGCATTTGCCCCGACTGGGAATCGAACTGGGACCGCTTGGATCCCAGCCCGCGCTCAATCCACTGAGCTACACCAGCCAGGGCAGGAGGCCTTTTCTGATGAACTAGATTAGGTATCATTAGGGGTCTCCACAGCATTGTGCCCTGGAGCTGAAGAATCTCTTACAACACACATCGTATAACTAAATGTCTACCTTCCCTCTGGGCCAATAACCTTTGTGAAAACAGAGGCTTTTTCTCTCTTGTCCACCACTGTATCTCCAGGGCCCATGCTCAGTTTACAGCTACTTAATTACATTGAACAAAGGAATTGTGTCTTCATGATTCCTGAAATAGAAGCTTGCACAGAGTAAACGAAAGCCTGGACTGGGAGTGTGTAGAAATGGGTTCAAATTTTATTTTAAGCACAGTCACTTTGTCCTGGTACCACCCCTCTTCCCACAACACAAGAAAATAGCTTAATTTTTTAGTGTGCTCACATCACAGTTTACGAAGGAGAGTCTTACACTATGATAAATTGAGGAGAGGTACTTTGGTGCCCCTGAAGACAACTGTTATTTATGCACCGTAGCTGCAAAGACCAACAATGAAATGATAGTCATCACACAGAGCAGTGTGAGGACTGCCCTTGGCTGTGCAGCTGGAACTGTTGCAGTGTCAATAGGCCAGTCTGTACCTCTGCCTCTTGGGGATGCACAGCCCAGTGATTTCTCCAGCTTACTGGCCAGAGTGAGCCAAGGGGAACATCTGTCTGTTGCTTCCCCGGCAGTCCATGCAAGATAGAATCATTTCTAGTATTTTATTTATGAACTGTAGCCATTATGCTTCAGCACCAAAACAACGCAAATGTACATTTGTGGGTCTCTGTGATTCCCATTTAATGTCTAATGAGGTCGGTCAAAACGGAGGCCAAATTTACCATTTATTATTTATAGGTTATGTGCAACTTCAAAAAAGATGAGGCAATTTAGAGGAGCACATGAACAGGCTGTTTAAATCATAGATTAAGGACAGAAAAGATCAGATACTCTTAAAGGAGAGGGAGAACAATATACCAGGATATTTGATCACTGAAGCTACATATGATAGGGGTTAGAGTTCAAGCATGTGGAATGCAGGGTAAATAGAACATTTCCTATGGGCCCTCAATCCTGAATGTTTCATTCCTCTATTTTTTTCCTCTTTACCTTTATCTTGTAGATGTAAGAATATTTCTTGTTAGATACCAAAAGGAAAAGAAAGGCAATTCATAGTTCCACACTAGCAGGACAATGCAGAAAGATTGATATTTCTTCTTAGTGTCCTCCTTTCCAATTATTCATTTCTTGGTTCAATAATTAAAATCCACCCAATGGATGAATCATATGATGGAATGAGCATATGTAATAGAAACTCAGTCACATCTAATTTGTGATAATAACAAATAGCTCAGCTAATGTGTTTATGGTCATCAGTATTCAGGAAAGGGCTTGTTCCAAAAGTCTGTGCCTCACAAGGAATGCTAATGTTCAGCATTCAGTTGTTGTTCTATGAGATAGAACCTTCGGAGTCTTTGTAGATGGGATTTGTGCTGGAGATTTTTGTTTTCTTTTAAAAACATAGGAAAAGAAAATCTTGTAGGTTTTTTACCCTAACCTAGCTAATGTAATCCATTCTGCTTGTCCCTGCCTCTCAATTATTATTTTGCTGACTTCACTATGTCTTGCTTTGTTTCCACCCTTTTTTAATACTTGGACTTTTAAAAAAATGGGAGACTTACGAATAATAACGACAAAGCCAGAAAAAACCAAGGAACCATACCCCTCCTATACAATACGTAAATCATTCCAGACAGATCTCTATTTTAGGGAATTCCTCAGAGGTAGTTCTATACTTCCCTCTGTATTTTTTTTAAATTTAAGTGTCATAAAACTCAAAGATTGCCTTTCCTTTGTCATACATAAATAAACCTTCATCCAAGTATAAAATTAATAACTAGCTTTTGTTGCTGTTACTTATCATCTCTGGGAAGAGGATTATGATCTCAAGAAACAGTAGATACCTCTCTGTTTTACTCATTTGAGCTATGTGCAAACCAAGGAATTCTGGTATTTAAAAAAGTTTCATTTATTAACTAACTTACTATGTTTTGCTACTAGAACATTCTGTGTCATATTGGTGGGCTTCCATTGAAAAAGGGGTGGGTGTGGAGAGACAGAGTATTCATTGTTTGAAAAAATTTAATTGTTAAAAAATATCTTAATCTATATATAGCACCTACTAGCATTCACTTTTTGGTACCTGAATATGAACATAAATCAAAAAACTAGATCATAAGTCATAAAAGTAGATATTCTGTCAGGTAGGCAAAACCTGTATAGTTCATGGTCCCCAAACATATAGAGAAGCTTGAATCTAAAAGATTAAATGAGGTAAATATAACACATAGGTCAGTTATTCAAAACTATAGTAAACATGGGGTTAGAAAGGATGATTAGGTAGAATGCAAATATTTTCAATTTTGACAATTATTTTAATATGTGTAGAAAAATTAATACCACGATTCTCTGATTTTACTAGTGTCATTGTTTAGTGCAAAGCTAAATCTAAGTTTATAAAAGTATATGATTTTAATGAAAAATATTAAAGCAAGAATACACATACTACTCAGGTATGACTAAAAACAGTATAAATGGTACAGAGATGAATAAAGTTTAGGAAACACTAATATACTTAATTCATTAGTATTGATATCACACCTACCATAGGATTTAAGTGTTACAAAATCAAAATCAAGGTATTAAAAATGAAGTGTGGTAATATGGCTCATCAGCTACCACATTTAAATAGCATCACAAGGAAATAACAGTTTCTTAATATTTTGTTCTTAGGGTTCTTCCATGTGATTATTTTATGCAGTCATATTTGTTCAATCATGAATATGTATTAGATGTCCACTATGTATAAGGCCTCTGATAGGTAATTTCCAGGAATGTAGAAATCTTTTAAAAACACATCATTTCATTTTAAATTTTTTTGATGATGTTTACCTTAATAAGTAACTCTTTCATTATTAATAATTTAAATAAGAAAAATATTGAGATTTCCAATAATCTCACTATTCAAATAGAGATCAAGATGCTCATAGGTTATTTCCTTATGGTCTTTTAAAAATGAAAATATTACTTCTTTTATTAACAACCAGAGGGCATTTACTTTTGTATCTGTTTTTCCCCACTTAACATTCTATTGTTTCCACTTGCCAATTTTACCAAGTATTTTCTAAAACATGATTTGAAAAATCAAGTTACCACTTAATTACTCGCCTACCAATAGAGATGGGGCTGAGTTCTTGAACACCCCCTTGGAGATCCTGCGCAGGGCTGTTTTTGCCCTGCATTGCCAGCGGTGTGCAAACAATCCAGTGGGGACTTGGACTGCTCCAGGAATGGCAGATCCACTGAACGGGAAGAGCCTGCATTCCTGTAGGGCTGTGCAGGGCAGAGTCCCTTCCCCACCCCTCAACCCACTCACAGGGAGGAAGGGGCTGACCAAGCCCCTGACATTTTGGAGTTGTTTGTCATAGCAATTAGCCTACCTTAATTTATTTATGATCTTCCTCCAAGTCTTAAAAACTTCCAAATTCCTGTTTCCTTGTTTGGTAGCAACTTTTCTCTGGGCCTGATTTTGACTTTTTTAGTTTACTTAATTTCCAATGAGGTCATTTATCCAGTGGTCAACCGGTTGTGTGAATGTACTTGATTTCACTTAGAGCCACTCTGCAAATCAGGGAAGTAGGTTGCTGTGCATGATTTTGTCCTATACGATAAAATTTCTATCCAGGACATATCTAATAAGATGCTGCAGGATCGTCTCCTTCACCATCTACCTAGTGTTCTAACACTTGGTGTTAGAAAAGTCCACGAAACGTATGACCTGCAGGATGGACTCCCAGGAGGTGACTCACAGTGTGCTTCAGTGCTTTATGTGAGGGGATTATACTTCCCAGGGTGCAATGAATTGCCACCTTTAAGGGTGAACCACTAAAGGTTTTTGCTCCAGGAGTGATACAATTGGACTCACATGTTAGAAAAATAATTCTAGTAGTGGTAAGAAGAATAGTTTTAAGAAACCAGAGAGTAGAAGGTGAGAATGTGATGGAAAAATTGCAAGGGACCCTGAATCATAGCAGGGGAATTGATGCAAAAGGAAATGTCAATGACAGAATGGCCCTGACTTGTTAAAAGTGGAAGAAATCATGGAAGATGTCACAGAAATTTCTTTTTAAGTGCCAATGGCTAAATGGGGAGCCTAGGAAGAATAGAAGATTTCGTGGGAAAATAAATGAATTCCACTCTAGAAATGCTGACTTTGAAGTACCAATAGAACATCCACGTAGGAAATGCCTTGCGGCCCAATGTTCAGAAAACAACTCTGCATTGCAAGTTTAAGTGTGACAATTATTAGCACCGTCAGAGCCTTGCAAATGGGTCAGTCCAGGCAAAGAATAAAAATGGAAGAGAAGAAAAAGAACTGGAACTGAATTTTAAATGATGCTGTCTTTTTAGATAACAGAATCAGTGAATCAGTGACAGAGACTGAGAATGAGGGGCCTAAAAGACAGGAAGAGAACCAAGAGCCCAAAAGCCAAGAGATGAGAAAATTCCAATAACAATTCTAATGTGCTATTTAACCCATCCATAATATTTTAAAAAATATTTATATGTTTTGCTTCTGGAAATTAGGTCTTTTCTCAATTTTACTTAGCTCTTCAGAGTTCTTCACATCTTGAAACGCATTAACCATGATCATTTCATGTCGTGTCTAATAATTCTAATGGCTACATTTTTTAATGCAGCATATTTTGTAGTATATTGTTTCTGCAGGCCCCCCTCATGGGGCCTTGGGTATTCAGTAATTTTTAACTGTGAGTTACTCATTTTCTTAGGGTTCACAGGAACAGAACATTTTCTAAAGTGTGAAGTGCAGAGGATTCTTTCCAAAAAGATTTGTATTTGCTTTTCAGAGGTGACATTATTGGTCTGGAACTGCTTTAAACTAAATTCTTGGTTTGACGGTTTTCTAGCCATCCAGCTTCTGTGAATTCGGCTGCTAACCAGCATGACAGCCAATTTATGGTCATTAACTTCTTAGATGGATGGTGTGGGATATGTGTAGAAGGAGGTTTCTCTTCAGGGGATAAGGAAACTGGGTCAATTTTCATTCTCTCTCACCTTGAGGATGGAGCCCTTAAGGGGTCTGAATTTTTAAGTCCTATTAGACTTCCCATTTTGGGGTGGGCTCTGAATTTGTTTTCTGTTTCTAAACCCTTAAACTCAGAATATAAATGATCCTCAGGTACCTCAGGTTTGGCCAAAGCCCTTAAGGCAAAAGCCAGTGTCTGCTTTCCTCCTTTCCTGGTTTACTCCTTTACTTGGTCCTTTGACATTAGTATGCTTCATTTTCTTGTTACCCCGGGATGCATTCAGAAAAACTTGAAACGTTTTCCCTGGCATTTTCAATTTTTTTTTCATCAGATCAGTTGATCCTGGTGCCTAACCTGCTATTGTTACGTGGGAGGCTTTCTTTCCAAATACAGGTTGTTCCACTTGAAAATCTATTGTATGTGATACTCTACAACAAATTGCCGAATAATCACTTACACAGTTTCTTAAAATAATGTGTGCTGCTAGGGCATTCTAAGTGTTTGTTCTAAGGTTATTAACTACTTACAGAGAGTATGGGGGCAAAACAAAAAGATCAATTACTTGGAACCATACTGTTGAAGAATAATCAAAATATACCCAGATTCTGACCAATTCTAGCCACCTCCACTCTCATAACCCTCATCCATGCTACCACAATAGCCCATCTGGACTATTAAAATAAGCTCCTAACTAGTCCTTGCTTTTTCCTTTGCTCCTTTCTGTACCAAGCCAAGAAGCCAGAGGCTGTGATCCTATTTAGACATAATGGTCTAGGCCATTAGTCTATCGTGGCCTATCTAGGCCATGCACACTGTTACCCTCTGCACTATCAGTGGCTTCCCACCTGTCTAGATTAAAGCATAGTCATAGTCTACACCCCAACGGTCCCTCGCCCCTCACTTTATCTCCTAGAGCTGTCCTTAGTGTCCTTGCTTTTCCTAAAATAAGCAGGAATGATTTTCCTTAAACCCTTTGTTCTTGCTGCTCCTTCTGCTTGGAGTCATCTCCTCTCAGAACTCCATCTGGCTTGTTCCATCATCCCTTCCGGTTCGCTCAGACACCATCTTCTCAACGAGAACTTCTCATATTATTTAAAACTGAAATCTTCCCCCACTTCTGCCTAGCATCCCTCATCCTATGCCCCGGCTATATTTCACCTGTGTCATTATCTTCTGTTTCACAATGCTATCTAAATAAACGCATTAATCTTTGTAAACTCAGAACAATGGTCGGCACATAAGTGATTCACCTGTTTATTCAATAACAGTAATTTATATATGTGGTTTACTGTCTGACTCCATCAGGGCAGGAATTTCTTCTTTCAGTTTACTGCTGTATCGCATCATATAGAACAATAGGTAGCATATGACACATGTTCAAAAACATGTCAAATAAGCCCTGGCTGGTGTGGCTCAGTGGATTGAGTGCCGGCCTTCAAACCAAGGGGTCACCAGTTTGATTCCCAGTCAGGGCACATGCCTGGGTTGTGGGCCAGGTCCCCAGGAGGGGGCGCATAAGAAGCAACCACCCATTGATGTTTCTCTCCCTCTCTTTCTCCTTCCCTTCCCCTCTCTTTAAAAATAAATAAAGAAAATCTTTAAAAAAAGAAAATTCTAATTTTAAAAAATATGTTGAATAAATAGAAATATCTATATACCATAAAAGATCATAGGAAATTATTCCATTTTTAAAATCATTTTACGTAGTTTGAGAAATAGAAGTCATCCCATAAGACCAGGTCCTCAAAGACCATTCTCCAAAAATAAATGCAATTAAAATTCAAATTCAAAACTCTTTGCAACATACCAAAAGGTACATTTATCTAAATGACAGTACTGTGAGCTCCTTTGAAGAGCAGCACTCTTGGTGCACAGCTCCCTGGTGTAACTCTCCAAATAGTCATTTAACATAGAGACACACGTTCAAATAAAGAGACAAATGTCCTTGTTCATTGTTCAGCTGTTAGAAAATAACCAAGGAAAAAAAGAAATTTCCAGGCATCAGCAAGATGTAGTATGACCATGTTGGGAAGTCAGGTTTGAGACGACCAGCTATGCACTCCCTGTCCAGACTCTAAGTCCTGTCATTTAGCATAATCTCTCCGCAGATCTCTGTATAGTCTGTCCCTCAGTTACTTTATTTGTATGCCACTTTGCTTCTCTCCTCTGAAATGTCTGGGAGGGCCTCTAGGCATAGTTCCTTACTAAAAATAATCCAATCTTACTTGTAACAAACCAAAGAACATTTAGAAGATCTGCAAAGTACTTCTTTGTTGTTCCCATCATGTGCCTTTTAGGCGGTCAAGTTTGCCTTGGACAAGCAGGAGAATGTCCCTCCAGCTTGGCTCCTTCGTTCTGGTCCACACATCTTCACATCCCTCCACAGATCCTGTTTATCCAGCTCTGTTCATTGCGATCACTCCAGAGCTTCAGCAAAATGCATTGCTTAGAGTCTCACATGCTTTAATGTGGGAACTTGATACCTTCAAGACGAACTAGTCTGTTTTGGTAATACTGATAATCTCTTAGAGCATAACTTTGATGCAACAGGGGTGAAATGGAAAGAAACTATGTCAGTGAGAGGGGCAGAGGCCCCGACCTGGCACATGTAGAATGAGAGAGTGGCTAGCCTCTAATAGAATACTAATTTCCCTTCCAGTGATGAAATTTCATGAAATTAAGGTATGAAATTCGCTGAAAAAAGACTCAAGTTCCCAGCAGAGTGTGGTTAAGTGACCTGAAAAAAGTCTTTATAACTGAAATTTGTCAAGGTATTACTATAAATCCTGTTTTAATTTGTGCATATATAAATCTCGGCTTCGGTTATTGGTTTGTTATCTAGACATTGCAGTGCTCACTTTGGTCAGATAGCACCTTAGAACAGTGTACCTTCCTTTCCCAGCTACTAAATAAGGGCAAAGCCATCTACCCCTAAAACACCTGTGTAAAACATTTAGATATTGTCACCTTTTAATAGCTGTTAATTTGAAATTATTAAAGAATGGGGAAGAAAAAATATCTCCCCTCTATACACACGATCAAGTTGTGTAAAGACATTAAAACTATAAAGATTAGGGAACCAAGGTAAAGAATTTCATAGCTAGGGTGGAGTGGGGGCAACTGTGTAGTGAGAAGGGAGCTTCAGTTTGTAAGGTTTTTAGTAAAGGACAACCAGACATTTTTTTATTTGTTATTTTTAAAAAAGATGAGTTATTTTTAGCAATGGACTGTGCCTAGAAGCCTTTTCAGACATTGCAGAGGAAATAAACAGAATTGCATAGAAATAAAATGAGGTACAGACCGTAGAGAGATCTGCAGAGAGATTATTTTAAATGATTCAGGAATTCGAGGTTGGACAGGGAGTAGATAGCTGGTAATTCCAAACCTTTTCTTTTTCCATTATCATACTACAGCTTGCTGATTCCTAGAAACTTCACCTTTTCTTTACTTATTTTCTAACAGCTACACAGTGAACATGTACATTTTCTTTTCATGTACATAAATGCAATACATCTTCTATTACAAAATGCTTCCCAAGCTTGCCTGTGCTTAAAACATGGAGTGAATATATGAAATAAATTTTCACCCATTCACTCTCAATTATTGACCAGGCCGAGAATATCTAGGAATATCATGCCAAATAATAAGAACATGGTCCTTGCCCTTAAGAAACTTGGTTAATGAGGGTGACAGACTATTGAATAAGCAATTACAACGTAGAGCTTCGTAGGCCGTGAGAGAGAGTGTAGACAGGGCGACCTGAGACTGAGAAGCAGGTGCTCCTAAACTAGCAAGGGGAGGAATCTGAAAAGAATCAGGGGTTTCTGAAAGAATTCTCTTGAATTCTCTTGAATTCTTGTCTGTTCTCCTGCCTTGTACCTCAGATCTTTCACTCTGGTGAAAGCCAGCTGCCATGTCATGAGCAGCCCTGGGAAAGGCCCACATGACAAGAAAGTTCCCCACTAATAGCCAGTGAGGAGCTGAGGTTTGACTGCTTGCCTTGGAAATGAACTTGGAATTGGGTTTTCCAGGCTTGTGGAGCTGTGGGATGATTGTAACTCAGCCAACACCTGGTAACAGGGTCCCTGAGCCTCTGAGCCAGAACCACCTGAACAAGCCAGTCCTGGATTCCAACCTTGAGAAACTGTGTAAAATAATAAAAGTCAGTGTTTAAAGTGCTAAGTTTTGGGGTAATTTCTTATGCAGTAATATAATTAACAAACACTAAATAAATCAGCATATTTTAAAAATTTTTTTACTTGACATTATCTTAGTTTCAGGTATGCAATATAGTGATTAGACATTTGTGTAAATTATATAGTGATCATCCCCAAATCAATATATCTTTTTTAACAAACTTAAACTACAAACACTTTTAAAAATATCTAAATAGTGATTCTTTTCTAAACTATAAAATACGTCTTTACCTTGAAAACACTACTACTGGGGTTCTTCTTTAAAAGAGGTGATTAAATGGTTTATAGAATATTTAACTGTTAAATTATAGGTCAGCAATTCTAATTTAACCAGAGTTCTTGGTGACCAGACATAGTTAAAATGGAAATTTGGTTGCGGATAGTAATTGTCCGTGGCTACATGTTCCCATTTCAATACAACTCACTTTCTTTGGTTTGAAACCTCAGTAGATACAAAAATCTGAATTTAAATTTAACAATCACTTTCTTCTTAACCCTAAATCGCCATAGTAGGAGGCAGAGTAAGAAGGAAGCAACTGTCTAAAAGCTAAGGATGATGAAGACACGTAAAATAATCAATTTTCTAATTAAATAAAGCCTCCAGGTAAGGAGAAACTGTAGTTGAAATAGCCCTGACCCCTCATGGAAGTTTCATCTTCCCTTTATAGTCTCAATCCAATTATTTATTCAGCATTTTATCAAAAAATATTTATTGATCCTTTGTACACCTAAACACAGGGATACAGTGATAAACCAGATGGACAAGGCTCTACCCTCGTGTACTTTTATCTGGGAGTGGAAAAAAAATTAAGCAATTACAAGGTTGTGGTAATTATTAGGGAAGGAGAACGAAGCACCTAGCAGAGTAACCATCCCAGTATATCGGTGAGGAGAGATTTGGGGCATGGGGACAGGGGCGGGGGTGTGGGAAAAGCTTTCTGTTAAGGTGTCATTCGAAGTAAAAAAAAAAAAAAAACACAAAACTCCCTGTACAAAGGTCTGAAGGCAAAGGAGTTCGAGATACAGTTAGAAACCCGGAAGTTCAGCTCGGCTGCAGCGGAGAGAGGGAGCGGTGAGAGCTCCCGGGAGTGCGCCGCACCTTTTAAGCTGCAGCCCAGGAATGGGCACCCTTCCTTTTGGTGGCATTCCCTTTAACAGAGCAGGTGCAGGAAAGAATTAAAAACTAAAAAGATCTTTAGGCCCTGACCTTTCGCATCCTGAGTACACTTATTTATATTCCAGGCCCAGAAAGCTAATACAGTTAGGTAAGTAGTATATATGTAGTGGCAATAATTCTGAGGTTAGAAAGGCCTGCTTTGAATCCCAGCTTGAAAAAAGGAATACCAACCTCACTGAGGTCATGTAAAGATTAAATAAAATAACACACGCAAAGCATCTTGCACACCCTAGGCACTTAAGTCTCTTCTCTCCCATTATCTTGCTTCTGAGCCCACAGCAGCCCTCATAGGTGAAGGCACCTTGACACCATCCACTACCTGTGACCCCACAACCTGGCAGAAGACAACACTCTCTTGACCATCTCCTATGTCCCTCCAGTTCAGTTCTAGTCTCTCCCCTCTCCCTATATGAACCCTGGTTTAGAGAAACCAGAAGTATTCCAGCATTATAATCCCTGTCATAGGATAACTGTAGCATTCATAAAAAAGAAAATACCATACACAAATGAGACTTGCTCATTACATTATCTGTACTTTATATTTGCATGTGTATTGTACTTGACTTCCATTATTCCTTTTGACAATATTGAGGTGAGTATTGTAATCACTGTGGGGCAGATAAGAGTGTCACAGCTTCACAGAGGTTAAGTGACTGACCCTGACCTAGGTTTTGAATGTAGTTCATTTTCTTAACAAAGTTGTGTCAACTCTCTAGAGGTTGCCTCCCAGCAAATGTTGCAACAAGCATAATTTTGTTATACTTTTAGTTTCTTTTACAGTTAGGACTCAGAGAAACATAGGCTTTTACAATTATATAGCCATTCTTCAATGTCTAACTTTGTGTCCTATCACACATTTAAAATATTTTGTGTAAAACTAAAGAGTGGCAGAATCTTCCCAAAATACTATTTATTTTCTGCCCAAGAACAATTCCAATCACTTTTGTGATAAATACCACCTTCACTTTTCATACCTGCCCAACCATGCTCACAAAAGGAAAAATAAAGCTTCCCATTTTCTATTAGTAAAAATTTGTCTCCTCTGTGAAAATGAGGGCACAAACGAAATGTTAATTACTTCCAGTGGACTTCAGCTGATTTCAAGTGGAATTATTCCCTCATATGATCAGAACAAGATCTCTTGAAGGTACCGTTTTAAGCCCAGTCTGTTTAAGCAACTGTCTGCTTTTCATATGGTTCTCCTTATCCCTGCCTTCTAACATTATCTATATAATCTCTCCCTAAGTACCCTTTCCACTCAGTGTTTCTCCAAAGGTGGTTCCCAGATTACCTGGATCTGAATCACCAGAGTACTTATTAACAGGTGATTCCTGAGTTCTGACATTGACCTGAGTCATCACCCAGGAGTGGGGCATTAGCTTTTTATTTTATCCAGCCGTTCAACATTTTATCAGTAAATACTCCAGATGTTTTTCAGCAAAAACAGGCCTTCATCAAAGTCTCCCTTATCTTATACTAAAAGTAACTGTTTTTTAACAAGTGGTTGATATAAATGCTGAGTCAGGCAATATTTGTGTTGGATACCTATCCCCCTCCTCCAGGTATTCTATATGTTGGCCTTTTATGAAATACTATGTACAGTTATTCAGCAAACTAAGGTTATATCTAATTATGTCATCCATTCTGCATTTCTCCATGTTGTTCACGAGGATATCACCTCAAATATTTTGTGGAAAATTTTAAATTATGTCATTTACGGAATTCTCCAATATGCAAGGTAGTGTACCCTAAAGAAAGAAACTGGTGAAGTTAGTTTGGTATTATTCTTTATTCATCTTGATGATTCAAGAGCAAAGAAGAAAAAGAAAAAGAAAAGGAAGTCATGGTCATGAACAACAGTGTAGTAGTGATGCGGGGAAGGTGGAGGAGGGTCTAGGGAGAGTAAATGGTGATGGATGGAGACTTGACTTAGATTGGTGAACACACAATACAGTGTATACAGATAATGCATTGTGGAATTTTGTACCTGAAACCTGTATAATTTTGTTAACCAGTGTCACCCCAATAACTTCAACAAAAAGGAAAAAATTCTCTATTTCATTAAAAGAAATTAAATTATTTACTTATTTTAAAGTACTTGCAAATATGAGATAAAATTAGGAAAAAGGATCAACTTTCACCATCCTGAAGCTTAAGATATTAAACATTCTGTTCAACTTAAAGTAGGCAGTTTAGGGTATGTTACACTAATAACGTAATTACATACACTTGGCCATACAGGAAAGTGATTGACCTCTGTATTAGGAGATATAGGAACAAAAATTATTTCTTTGGGGTGCGGCATTTGGCTAAGCACTTGTCAATATGCTTTCCTGTCTAACTGATGTCTCAGGCAGAAAAAGCGTCTGAAAAACAGAAATCAAGGAACCTCCATCAAGTGGCAAAAATCAGGTCCTCAGAACAGAAACTTACCAGCCCATTAACAAGCTTGATACTGCCTATTGCCATAATCGCTTTCTTGTCATCAGTTCAAGAGAAAGAGAATTCCAAGTGAGCGCCTCCCGTCCAGTGATATTTGCACATCCCACTTGGGCTTTTTGGTTACAAATTCACCCCCTTAAAGAGCCGTGTGAAAAAGCAAGAACAATCAATAAAAAAAAAAAAATCCTTCCAGCTATAAATCAGCCACGTGGAGCTGCTGCGGCAGCAGCGGTAGCCCCGACTTCCTGGTTTGCTTCCTGCAAGCCGAGCGGCAGGGGGCTCGGGGAGAGGGTGTGAGAGAGAGGGGGGCCGTCCAAGCAGCTCCCGGGCCGCGGGAGGGGGCGGCAGGTCGCGGATCCTGCAGGACAGGGGCGTTAAGGACAGAGTTATGGTCCAGAATTACAATAAAAGTTTGGCAATCGGGAAGCTTTAAGAGCTGAGCTGCGGGGCAAAGGCTAAAAGCTAAGGACCAGACCTGGGGAAAGTATAAGTTAGGTACAAGGTAACGGGGGCTAGCGAAGGAAATTCGTGCGCACAGTGGGAGAGAGAGGAAGGGGACTGCGGCTCTGGACGGGGGCAGGTAGACAGAAGGAAGATTAGAAGAGCGAGACGCACGGGTCGGTTGGATCTCTGCGGACGCCGCCGGAGGAGGGGGAGTACAGCGGCTGCGGAGCGCGGTCCGGGCGCGGGGCCGCAGGGAGGGGGCGGACGCAAGGGCCCGGGGGAAGGTAGAGCCGAGGGGAGTTCCGGATCTGGAGCTGGAAAGGGCAGGCAGCGGAGAGGGCGGCAGCCTGAGCGGCAGGGGTGGGGGAGGAGGAGGAGAGCCGGAGGAGGGGGAAGGAGGGAGGGGAGAGCTGTGGCGGCGGCTGCGCCCGGCTGTGAGTCTCTAACCGCCGGAGGAAGATGAGGCTGAAGATTGGATTCATCTTACGCAGTTTGCTGGTGGTGGGGAGCTTCCTGGGGCTAGTGGTCCTCTGGTCTTCCCTGTCCCCGCGGCTGGACGACCCGAGCCCGCAGAGCAGGATGAGGGTGAGTGACCCGCCCGCCCCCTCCGGCGGCGGCGACCTGCAACTTGTTTTGTTCGCGCGCGCGAGTGGCGGGAGCCGGGAGCGGCGGGAGCCGGGAGCGGCGGCGGGGTCGGGCGCGGCGTGGCCGCCGCAGCTCCGCAGGTGGTGCTGGCGCGGCGCTGGCGGATCGGGGGCGCCGAGCCCCACGCACTCCGTCCCGGCTGCCCGCCGCGGGCCCGCCCCGCCCCCTCGCCGCCCCTTCCTCCCGCGCTTCCCCGCCCCGGGCTCCGCCGCCGCTCCCCGCGATGCGGCTGCGGCTCCGGCTGCTGGCTCCGCGCCGGGACTGCTGGGCGGGGCGGGAGGAGAGCGGGGTCCCTGGGGGCGGGAGTGGGGGCACGCGGCCGCCCAGCCCGGTCTCCGCCCGGCTAGGACCGCTGCGGTCGCGGCCGGGGGACGCGGGGTTGGTCCAGGCTGCGGCCTGTGGCACGGGCAGGCCTAAAGGAGACGAGATGTGTCGCCGCCGCCGTCACCAGCGGTCCGGGCCAGGCCCCTCCGTCCAGCCTTTCCTTCAGCTGCCGCCCGCCCGGCGGTGCCCGCAGCCCGGGGTTTCCCCAGCCTGCGGCCCGCCGGGTGGTGGGAGGGAGATGGTGCCCCGCCTCCGACTCTTACGGACGGCGCCGCCTCCCCTCCACTCCGGTGGCCGGGAGACGGGGTGCGATGTGCGGCCGAGGCCTCGCCCTGGACTAGCCCTTCCTCCCGCTTCCCGGCAGCGGGGGGGGGGCGGTGGGGGCGGAGGGGGCGGGGGGCAGAGGGGCGTCCCCGGCTGGCTCTGCGGCCGACTCCCCACCCCTCCGGGGGATGCCCCTGCTCCCGGGGCGACGTCCTGTCCGGGGGGCGTGAAGCCGGTTCTTCTAAGCCGGGCTGCGGCAGGGCTGCTCGGCCGCGAAACTAACTTGTGCCGGCGCCCCGCCGCTCGGCGCCGGCTGCGGGCTCCCTCGGCCCGACGCTGAGGGGCGGTGAGCTCCGCGCGGCTCCGCTGGGACGCGTTTGTCTGCCGCTCGAGGAGCCGGTGTTAGCCTTGGCGCTCCCTGGCTTACGTCGGTGACCGGGAGCCGCCCCGGCAAGGGGTCGCGGGCACTGCGGCTTCGCGGTGACCGTGCTGGGTCACCGCAGGTTGGCAGCGTGCCGCCTCCCCCGCAGCCTGACCCGCACTCCCCTCCTTCCTGATTCGGACCGTGGGGTCGTCCCCTGGGCCAGCTGCCTTGGGGGGAGGGAGGGCCGCCGAGTGGCCAGGGGCCGTTGGAAGACTCGTGCTCAGTCGCGAAGTGCCGCTTTCAAATGTCTGCACTGCATCTGAGTGGTCTTGATTAACTCTCCTCCTGGAAAGTTAGCTTCAGGGCGTTGAGTGCGAAGGCTTCCTTTCTTAAATGGGAATCCTGGGAAGAAATCTCCTTATCAGTTCCTGCGAGGATGATAATTGGATTTAGTCTTAAATTTTAGTATCTGAAGTCTTTACTGCGGTGGAATCTCTTTATAATGTCTGGGAGGGTGGATTCCCATGGAAGTCATCTAAGTTAAAGTTAATTAAAAATGACCAACTTTTGCTTTTCGATATGTTCGTGGTTTTAAGCCTCTCGGCTCTCATGGAGTGGTGGTGACCTTTTTACGATTTTACTTTAAAAATGGTTTATTGACAAATTATTGAATATTACAATTAGTTGAGAGTTTGTTTTACGGGAAAAAAATAGCCTTTTACAAAGAGGTGAAAATGTTCAAACCCCATTTTCTGAGAGAAATTGAGAAGAACTGTCAAAACTGTGTTCGGATGGCAAGTCTTCTAAAGCGGTGGTGCAGCGGCAGCACCGATACCCAACTCTTGAACACATTTTATTTGTGCTGGTATGTAAGTCCTGAGCCCGCATGCCCATTTAATAGCTGTAGGAGGTGGTGACAGCTTGATTTTTTATCCAAATTACAGTCATGCTCTGCATAATGACATTGCAGTCAACCAGGGACCACATATATGACAGTGGTCCTGTAAAATTATAACGGAGCTGAAAAATTCCTGTCACCTGGAGCTGAAAAATTCCTGTCACCTAGTGACATGGTAGCCATGGTAATGCCACAGCACAACACATTACTCCTGTGCTTCTGATGCCGGTGTAAACAAACCTGCACTGCTGGTGATGTGAAAGTGTAGTGCATTAAATTATGTACAGTACACAATACTTGATAATGGTAATAAGCAACTGTATTACTGGTTTCTGTGTTACTGTGCTACACTGTCCTGATTTTTGACTTATTAAAAAAAGTTTGCTTTAAAACAGTAGGTGGTGGTATGCTGGCGGCAGCCGTATCCCTCCCTTGTGTACCGTGTCTCTTGATCACGTCGTTTTCTCTTGGGCTTGATTGAATCCCCTGTTGTTTTGTAGGTAACGCGCTGTGCGGGCCTGCAGCCTAGGAGCAACAGGTTACACCATACAGCCCCATGCAGCCGAGGGGTGTGATAGGCTGTGCCCCCTAGTTTCTGTAACTGCACTCTGATATTTGCACAGTAATGAAATATCATAAGGACACGTTTCTCAGAAGGTATCCTCACTCATCGTTAAGCGATGCAAGGCTCTACTTGATAAAATGAAGTCAGTGGATCCAATGTAATTTCATTTGCCAAAGACAGAAGCTAGCTGTAAGACTTTCAAACATAATTAATGTTGAAAAGAATGCCTATGGATCTGAGGAGCCAAACCCTTTTATTAACTTTGCAGGCAACAGTAACTAAGGTATAGAGTATAGATTATAAGTCACAAGAGCATAAATAAAAGGACTATTGCCTCCCATTAATGAAAACTAAACTAAGAGTTTCTGAGATAAAAGACTAGAAAAGTATCTTCTTTCTGGAACTTTCTGACCAGTACTCAGATTCTGACTCCCCAGTTTCCCTTACCGCTCTGGTTCTCTTACTTTGATTACGACTGCAGATCCTCCACCCACTGTGAGACACCTGCCTCTCCTTTAATGCTGATCCACAAACAGACTTTTTTTGGGTTCCTATAAATGGCCTGAGATGGGATAGAAAAATCCAGTTTATCAAATATAGGTTCTGCCTCTCTTCTGGCAAACTTACACTCACGGTTCCACGCTGTGCCACTTTTATTGCACTTTCAGTGTTCTTGGCACTAAAGTCTGTTGCAACCTGGTCCTTTTTTTACCTGGATTACTTCCTTGCTGTAAATCGGTCCAGTCACTATTGCAAAATGCATTATTCATGGTCAAGACAAGAGAAACATGTTTCTTTTCTTCCTTCTATCTCTGGGCCTCTTTCGATTTCACTGAGGTGAATGGTTGTGCAAAATGATTTTACTGTTCAAATTGTACTCTGCTGTGTGCAATTTTTATAGTCACCAAACATTTTTGAGTGCCTGCTGTGTATCAGTGCTAGTTGTTGAGGAAACCTCTTTGCCCCTAACCTTAAGGATCTTTCAGTCTAGCGGGGGGCGGGGGTGGCGGTTGGAGGGGGAGACATTAATCAAGACCTTACACATCAGTAAAAATTGTGCTCCATGCTGTGAAGAAAAACCATGGCAGGGGGAGGGTGCTAAGAAAATGGAGTAGCTTGGTCATTAAAGGCTTACCTAAAGGCATGAGTTTTGGGTTGGGAGAAGGACCTGAGATGGGAGGCAGCATGGTGAACTGAGGCACTGGAAGAAGATCAACATTTTTAGAATGTGGAGAACAAGAGGAGAGATCGAGCGAGGACGCAAAGCTAAGTGTGGGTCTTGTACACCATGCTCAGGATTAGGTCTTTGAGCAGTGGGGAAGCCATTAAAGGATCGTTAAGGAGCAGAGAGGCGTGATCAGCTTTGTGTCTTGAAAAGATCGCTCTGGCTGCCTGTAGAAAGTATGAATTGGTTTGGAGCAAGAGCAAATAGTAGGAGTCCTGCTGGATGTTATAATAGTTTAGGTGGGACATGATGTTGCTTGGGTTGGCAGGTTGCCAGTGGAAGTGGAGAAAAGTAAATTGATTCAAGAGTTTAAAGATGCAAAGGCATCAGGACTAGGTGATTGGATGTGGGAGTAAAGGAGAAGGCCTCAGGAGGCTTAGGATGATAGATTGCTTGTTATGTTACTGAAAGTTCTGAAGACAAATTTCACACATTCTTATGTCATATTTTATGGTTATAGGAAAGCTTATTTTTTTAGGCTCTGTCCTCTGGATATTTTAAGGTCAGCATTTATTAAGACCATCTGTTTAGCACTTGCAAAGTACAAAAAGTTTCTTTCATTAACTAGATTATAGTTATCTCCCAGACCATGTATCCCAGATTTATCCGTGAGTGTTCAAAGTTACATCATAAGCCTCTGAAAATAAAGGTTTGTAATGGAAATGTTGAAATATCTTAGTGGTTCTGTTACAGCAAATTCCGTACTGGTGCAAAGCTGCGTGTACGCTGACGATTCTGTGTGGTTGCCACTGTAGTCAAACCATTACTGCCACTTAGGTTCAGAGCATACATAGTAGGGCTCATTCAGTAATCATTCCTAGCAGAGGAGTTTTATGTGATGGGCAAGCTAAGACTGGTTGAAAGGAATATCATTTAAACAAGGGTATGTGTATTGATTGCCCTGTCACAGGCAAGTTCCACCTTAAGAAAGCCGTTTTAATTCAGTAATGATTGGTTGCAACCTGAAAAACTCTGCCCTTGACCATGAGATTTTATTTCAAATGGAAGTGCCATGTATACTAATGTAGATGGAGCTATCACTTAGCAAAAGAGTATAGCGTATGAAGTCTGCAGTGGTCAGCTTGCCTCAGTTCCCTAGGCAAAATGCCTGGAATTGGTTTTTGCCCTCCCTCAACCCCACAATAAAAAGATAAAATAAAATAAATAAAAAAAAAACCCCTCAAAACAAACAAAAAAGCCCACCAAACAAAAAACTCCCCCTTACCAAGTCTAATAATTCAAGATTTGTAGCCCTCTTGAAGTTAATGCAGACTTTTATATACACTTAATATTTTTTGGGGTCAAGACTCACAAGGTTTTGTGCTTCTTAAAGTTGCCTGGAAACCACTAACTGAGCCGTTTGGAGGCAGGATTCACATTTCCTTCTCATGAAGTATCTCTCCCATCTCCAAGATGCTGAACCATTCAGTCATGACTCCCTCATAGGTCAGGACATCTGGAAATGCAAACATTCCTGAGAATTGCTGTGTCTCTCCATTCTGTGGAAGTTCTTTTCCACCTGGTGGTAGCAAAGTGAGGCACAGACCTGTTTACCACCATAGCACTCCCCCTTTCCCTCCAGTAAAACTCCGTTGGAGTAAAAGTCCCTGCTCTCAAGGGATTACATCCGAGTTGAAGAAAAAGATGCAATAATGGCATGGCCTGGCTTCCTTTTCCTGTTACTTAATCCCGGCAGTATAAGGAAATGATGTGAGTTATCACGAGGATATGGTGCATTAATAGGCAAACCAGTGGGTGATTTAGAAAATCCACTCAGGGAGAACACAGTAAGTAGTAAAGAAAGAATGAAAATTGTTGAACAGTTGAATTTGGGTAACTATTTTGTGAATTAGGCTAGCTGCGTGGAATGGGAGATAAGGTGTGGGCAACTATTTGGGTTCAGTATAAGCTGCATGAGGTCATTTAATAGTAAATTGGAAACGGAGAGAGAATGTAATGCATCATGAATGAAAATCAGAATTCTGACTTAGACCATTTGTAAACAGTATTTGTAAATTCTAACCTCAGAGTTATAAAAAGAGTTGGTCAGCAAATTTTGAATGGCTATTGAATATAGGAAAAAGATTGTTATCTTCAATTTTAACTGAGATCATTGTCTTTGTTCATATTTTGCTGATTTTCATTCTTGAAGAATGTATGTATAATCTGAAAGAAGGAAAAAAGTTGAATACAGGGTGAGGCAAAAGTAGGTTTACAGTCATTCGTATGGGAAATAATACAATAATTAATAATGATACAAGAATAAACTTTCACATTCTCACAACTGTAAACCTACTTTTGCCACACCTGTATAGAATTTAAAATTTCTAGAATAAAATGAACATAGCTTGAGGCTATGAAAGAAGTAACCATTCTACATGTATTGTGTTGTTTAATTGTAACAATAACCCCCTAATGCAAGTCTGATATAATGTTCACTTTATAGATGAGGCCGTTGAGTTACAGAGGGGTAAGCTCTTTGCCCAAAGTCGTGTATTTAGGAAATGGTAGAGCCAGGGTTCAGTCTCAGGTGTTTTGACTCCAGAGCTTTGCTCTCTAATCCTATCCTACAGTTTTTAACAACACAGATGAGACCCTATGGACTACATTGAAAGGGAAACATAGAAACAATAGAGAGGTCATTTCAAATAGCAATCACTTGAAGACAATGGAGGATAATGTGAAAGAGAAAGGGGCAGTGGGGACCACTCAAGGAAGGTCAAGGACAGTGATGGCTGAAATGAGGCCTAAAGAATATAACCCTGTAATGCAATGCTGAGGAGGAGCATCTCAGGCAGAGGGAACATCAAGTGTGAAGCCCCTGCGTTTGGAACGGGGGCTGTAATATTTGAGGAACAGAAAGAAGACCAAAGTGATGAGCATGGTGAGTTTGAAGCGAATACGGTACTTGACGAGCTTGCAGATGTAGGCAGGGCTCTGGGTTAGATGACAAATTATGTGATCATCTCACTCTGTGAGATGGTCTGAGATAAATTAGATAGTAAGTATTTTTGGCCACAGGTTTGTGGGCCAGATGCACATACAGCAGTTGCACACATAAAGGGACAAAAACTATTAACAAAGTCCACTGGGTCCTGTGGGAACACAGAGCAAGCAGCATCTAGTCTGCAGGGCTGGGTGCTCTCAGAGAGCTGGTCTTAGGGCGGGTGGGAGGGAAGAAGGCGCTGTGTGCAAAAGCATGAAAGACAGGCAAATCCTGGGGACTGCAGGGCTGGAAGATTGGAAAGGGGAGTAGAGGAATGGATAAGAGGACCCTAGAAAGGATAATAAAATCTGAACCCTGAATGACTGAACACTGCGAATGGACAGAGCCAGGGTGCAAGGAATGATCTGGAATCAAGGACAGGCTAGATTTTAGTGAGGAGAGCAGTGTCTCTGTAGGAGGTGATGAGACCTAACTAACCTAGGAGAGGAACCATGAAAATGAATGGGAAGAGAGAGTGTAAAAGTAGAATTACCCAGCGTAGCTGATGGGAGGAGGAATCCTACTGGATGGGAGAGGAAGGGAAGGATGCCATCAGAAGGACCAGAACTGTCTGAAGCAGTAATTCTCCATTTCAGCAGTCATCAGAATCACCCAGAAAGTGTGTTAAAACACAAATTACTCAGCCTCATGCCCAGAATTTCCAGTTCAGTTGGCCTGGGGTGGGGCAGATAGTTTGCAAATCTAACTAGCTCCCAGGTGATGCTGACACTAGTGGTCCTGGGATCACCCTCTGAGAAGCACTGCTGTAGAGATTGTGTGAATTTGGAGGCTGCAAAACAACATTTCCTTGGTTTGGGCATATGGTATTATTTCACAGACCATAGGTCAGTCAAGTAAAGGTGTTAGCAGGTGGAAATCAGAACAGAGTACTGGGTGCAAAGGGTCCAGCACATTGGCAGGAACGTGATGTCTGCAACTTGGGGAGTGGATTGGTAGATGAAGGGAGTGCATGTAGATGGAGGAGAGAGATGGGGGCAGGAAAAGAGAAACATGGAAAGTGCCTTATTTTAGGGGCTGGGAAGGAAGAGATGGAAGAAGGCACAGGCAGAAGTGAAATGCTTTAGAGAATATTGCCCTCTATGAAACAGGGGCAAAAGGTGTTTAAGGGTGGGACCATCAGCACTTTGAAATACTGCAGTATTTGAGCAAGATCTGATAAGGATGCAGCAAGTGGCCGTGGAAGCAAGTTTACCTGCCTGCCAAACTAAGCAGTGGTACCTGAGAAGGACCTCAGGAGCATCTTCATTGGCATCTCAGGAAATAAGATGACCTAGGAAAACTGGGTCACATGAAAAAGAAGTTCAAATGGTGAAGGAAGGGTTTTGTTAGGGAACAGTAACTATCAAAGAGGAACGTAACCCATTTGGGGTCATATCTTTACTGCCTTCACCGCCCCACACCCACCACTACGTGTGTGTGTGTGTGTGTGTGTGTGTGTGTGTAAATACATATGTTACACAGGGCGGGGCGAAAGTGGGTTTACAGTTGATTGTATGGAAAATAGTACAATAAATAATAATACAAGAATAAACTCTTTGTTTTTCATACTCACAACTGTAAACCTACTTTTGCCCCACTCTGTATGTATTTTAAGTTGAATCGTAATCATGTAGTTGTGATAATAGATAATATATAGTATCTGTAATGTAGACATTATATTAAAATATGCTTATAATACTCATTAGGCATTTTTTGTATTCTTTTAGTCTGAAGTCCAGTAACTTGTAAAGCTGTGATTAGAACAACACTTTAATATTTGAGGTTGGAAAAGAAAAACCAGAAGAGCGGTGTGTGCTCAGCACTTCAGTAATGTGAGCTAACAAATGAGGTCTGCCTTTGAGGTCTAGTTCAGACAGTGATCCCGAAAGCAGCACTGAGACAAGCGGAGCTGTAATTACCCAGGGCTTAATCTTTTCTGGAGAGGAAAGAACTAACTTTCCGTTGCTAAGAATCCTGAATATTTCACAATGAGAAATGTCCTCATGTCTGCTCCATTATAAATCCTCTTCTGGGCTTCCCTGTCTTCATTGCATTTTTAAGCATTGCTTCTCAGAAATATTTAAAACATGTCAACAGGGAGACCTGATGGAGTTCACTGAGTGTAAGAACCGGTACACTGGAACTTGAGGAAAGAATTAACTTTGCAGCATCTAATTAGGTTTATAGACTTGCTGCAGAGCACCCTGGTTCCCCAAACCTAGAAGGTACAATTAACTGCAGTATTACATCAATACCAGCTAGTTTGCTAATAGGCTTCCAAGCAAAGCAATTGGAATTTGTTATTACCAAGGATATTTTAAACTGGATGAATTAAAGTTAAATCACATACTATTGGGAGCAGTTCTGTTTGAGACTAGAATAGATGGATGACCTAATCAGTTTTTTCATCTTTAATCTTTTATTGAGACCCTGGGTTTAAGAATACACTGGGGCCTCAAGAAGTATGCTACTCTCTTCAAGAGTAAACTTAACATGTTTAATGATTATTTGGCTTAAACATAATTTTAGCATTTGTAGTTCTGTATAAGATATTTCATAATATGGTTTAGTGCTTGAGTATGGAGGTACTCACTGTGAAAATACATATTCACAAGTATATGTACACTTTATAAAATACTTGCTATTAATTAAAGAGTAAGTATGAGAAACTGCCTCAACTTTTGTGACTCTTTTGACAAGGTGGCTATGCCAACATTTCTGTTTACTAAATAGTCTGTAATTATCCTTGGACTCGTGGTTTTCCTTTTTAATAAAAACACCAAATATAAAACATTTAAAAAACCATGTGAGATATTCTCTTTGATGTGAGGAAGGTTTGCAAGTTGCTTTCACAACTGTGTGAATGCCTAACCCTTTTCCAGCTGGAAGCCTTCTTTGAATCTGACTCCTTGAGTTTTGTGTTGAAGTGAAACAGTAGACTTAGGTTCTCAATGTAGTATGAGACCGTTTTGAACAGTTTTACAGAATTTTTAAGGATGAACACTTGCTACGAAGTAATATTGTAACATTAGTGCTCTATATGTTTCTGTGAGAATTTTTTTTGAAAAATTCTTTGGAAAGGTTAAGTCGAAAACAATAGAACAATAAGGTACAGTTGTACTGTTATAAAAACTGAAGACCCCGAGCCATGATGTTTGAAGCGCTCTAAAGATTCATTACTTGTCATCATTTACTATTGCACTTGAAATGATTTTAGTCTTTTGGAATTTGAAGTAAATATTTTATTTATAGTTTATTAACATCTATTATGGAAAAATAATTCCCTATTTTTGTGCTAGGGTTCTAGCACAACACAAAAGGATCAGTATACTTAAGTGAGTCATACACATTTCATTTTGTCAGAATATGTCAAAGATATCTGGACGAAGTTGTTCAGATAGAGAAAACTGGAAGGAAGGAGCATGATGTGTAGATTATATTTCTATTTAGATGAATAGGTTAATAGTTGTATAAACATTTCAAAAATAACTCAGGAACAGTCTATTGGGGTTAAATCAATTAAGATATTTTTATTTGGAATGTCTGGTCAAGACAGTGGTGTAGGCAGACATGGCTCACCTCTTCACACAGCTACTTCAAAATTGCAGCTGAAATATAGAACAACCATCACTCAGAACCGTCAGAAATTGAGTTGAATGGAAGTCTGACAACTACAGAATTAAAGAAACCTCATCCATCCAGACTGGTAGGAGAAGTGCAGATGCAGAATGGGCTGGTCCCTCACCCATATGTGGTGGAGGGATGGATATCTTGGGAGCGAGGAGTCCCAGCCCCACACCAGGCACCCCAGCCTTGGGTTTCAGTGCCAGGAAGGTAAGTCCCACAACTTCTGCTGCAAAAACCAGTGGGGATTGAGTCACTGAAAGAAACTTCTGGAGCCCAAGCAGTTCCTCTTAAAGAACCCACACATAGACTCACCTACTCAGACTCACTCCCTCAGAGCTCCAGCACCAGGGTAGCAGCTAGAAAGGCACCAGTGGTATATGGGGAGAAACCGAAGTGTCTGGCATCAGGGTGAGCAGAAGCCATTGTCCCTTTTCTAGGCCCTCCACCCACAAAGCTGGCAAGCTAGTGCCATGTTTGAGACTCCATCAACCTGGCTAACACTGTTTGACCCACCTTGGAGATCCTCAGAGATTCCACCCCACCCAACTTATGGGACCACCCAAGCTGCTTTTCAATATGAATGGCTGATCTCAGCTCATGCTTCACAATTTCATAAATTCTATCAAACAAACAGCAGCTGGCCTCAGTGAGTCCCAGGTCCAGCACTCACAGCAGACAGCCTAGATTTACAGTTTGGTTTCACCTGGGAAACTCCAAGCCCAGCACAAGTAGCAGCCATCTCACATCACTTTATAGCACAGGCCAGGTGACCCTGGGCAAAAACAGGTGGCAACTGACCTTGGCCTGCACCACCAGTGAGCAGGCCAGTGCACCCAGTGGACAGCTACAGACCACATCAGAGCACCACCACCCTGCCTCTGCACAGCTGATCCTCCATGGAGGGTGGAGGTTGGTGGTAAGTGGCCACAGCCAACTCTTGCAGCTGACTGGCCTGGGTAAATCCCTCCCATTGATCTGCCAACAGAAACCAAGGCTCAACTATAAGAGGAGGGTGTACTCAGCCCACACAAAGGGCACACCTCGAGCATCGAGCTTGAGTGATAGGGGAGGCTGTGCCACTGGACCCTACGGGCACCTACTACATTAGGCCACACTCCCACGACATGGAGTCAAAGCAGCTCTACCTAATACATAGAAACAAACATAGAGAAGCTGCCAAAATGAGGAGACAAGAAACGTAGCCCAAACGAAAGAACAGATCAAAACCCCAGAAAATAAGCTAAACAAAATGAAGATAAGCAATCTATCAGATGTAGAGTTCAAAACCCTGGTTATAAGGATGCTCAAGGAACTTAGTGAGGAACTCTGCAGCATAAGAAAGATCCAGTCACAAACTAAGGACATACTAATTGAAATAAGGAACAATTTACCAGGAAACAACAGTAGAGTGGATGAAGCCAAGAATCAAATCAATCATATGGAACGTAAAGAAGCAAAGGACAACCAATCAGAGAACAGTAAGAAGAAAAAAGAATTAAAAAAAATGAGGGTAGTATAAGCAGCCTCTGGGACAACTTCAAGAGGTCCAACATTTGCATCATATGGGGTTCTAGAAAGGGAAGAGAAGGAGCAAGAAATTGGAAATCTATTTGGAAAAATAATGAAAGAAAACTTCTCCCCTAATTTGGTGAAGGAAATAGACATGCAAGGCCAGGAAGCACTGAGAGTCCCAAACAAGATGGATGCAAAGAGGCCCACTCTAAGACACATCATAATTAAAATGCAAAGGTTAAAGATAAAATGAGACTCTTAAGAGCAGCAAAAGAAGTTAGTTACCTACAGATGGGTTCCCATAAGACTGTCAGTTGATTTCTCCAAAGAAACTTTGCGGGCTAGAATGGATTGGCCAGAAATATTCAAAGTCATGAAAAGCAGGGACTGATAGCCGAGAGTGCTCTACCCAGCAAAGATATCATTTAGAATGGAAGGGCAGATAAAGAGCTTCCCCAACAAGAAAAAACTACAGGAGTTTGTCATTACCAAACTACTATTAAATGAAATGTTAAATGGACTTACCTAAGAAAAAGATCAAAACTATGAACAATAAAACGGCAAAAAAATACAAATCTATGAGCAATTGAATCTAAAAAAACAAACTAGGCAAACAAGAAAAACAGAGACAGAATCATGGATACAGAGCATTTTGATGGTTGCCAGATGGGAGGGGGCTGTGGAGGAGTGGGTGAAGAGACGAGGCGATTGAGAAGTACAAGTAGGTAGTTACAGAACAGCCATGGGGATGTACAGTACAGCATAGGAAATGGAGTGGCCAAATAACTTGCATGCATGACCCATGGACACGAACAGTGGTATGGGGATTGTGGGGCAAAGGGAGAAAAGTCAGGACAACTGTAATAGCATAATCAATAAAATATAATTAAAAAAAGAATTTTATTTGCTTGATTGTTTAATGCTGCTATGAAAAATAGGTATTTGTGATGGAAAATATTTGCCAAGAAAAACTTACAATGCAATATATTTTACTGAAGTCTTTTGTCAATGTCATCCCGTGTACCTAACCTAGACATTTTCTAAAGTACTTGGCTTATTAGGTATAGTTTTTAATTATGCTTATTTAGAGATGACTTAAATATAACCCCTTCCCTTAATAGTTCTTCTGGTCTGGACATTTATATCAGACAATCCGATCATTATTTCCTTATGAATCCCATAAAATTAGGCTTTTAATCTCTAATACAGCAAGCTTTCCTATCCTATGCAAATCTTATCAGTATTTGTTGCATTTACAATGTTTGCAGGGTTCTACAATTTCTTTTTTATTGATTTTTTGGAGAGAGAGGAAGGAAGAGAAACATTGATTTGTTGTTCTACTTATGTATGCATTCATTGGTTGATTACTTTTTTTTTTTTAAGATTTTATTTACTTATTTTTAGAGAGAGGGTAAGGGAGGGAGAAAGGGAGCAAAACATTGATGTGGAAAACAACATCCATCACTTGGTCGCCTCTCCTGAGGACTGAACCTGCAACCCAGGCATGAGTCCTGTTAATCCAGCCGGTGACCTTTCACTTTGTGGGACCACATCCAAACAACTGAGCCACACCTGTCAGGGCCATTGGTTAATTCTTGTGTCTGCCCTGAACCCACAACCTCGGAGTATCGGAATGATGCTCTAAGCAACTACAGGTTTTTCTTTTGAAAGAAAGTGTTTAAACCTGCTGTTCCAAAGTCTGCTAGCTCTTGCCAGGGTGATTTAAAATGAATAAAAAAATCCATTAGATTTTTGGCAAATAAGCTCTCAATTATGGTACAGAATAAATGACTACAAAGTGCTTTTTAATGTAATGGTCTGGAAATGACTGAAATCTTATTACTTTACACATGCAGGGTTTTCTCCTATGGTGGGGTGTTTCATTTTTAAACTAAAATATCACTGTCAAGATTGAAAGTTTTGTTCACTTAAAATATATAATTACATTTTAACATATATGCAAAGATTGGTGGAATTTGGAAATAAAGGCATGCCGTTTCATTAACTGTTGCTCTCTGCATGATGGCCTCAGAGGAAATTCTAAGTTCAGTATTTGTTAAAGAAGGTTGGAGGAGAATGTTTTTACTGTGGCGGTCAATTAAAATAAATTTGCTTACAGTCCAGGGAAGTTCTAGTGGGTGGTAAAGAGAAAAATACTTTTAGCAAATAGTTTTCTAAAATCTTGCTTTCTAAAATTGTGCTAAAAGAGCGTGATTTCCCAATCCCTTGGTATTTTATGGAAATACATCTTTATGAAATGAAGGTAACTCTTACTCTTCCTTTCATAGTTACCATTTAGACTCTAAAACCTGACACACATTTTAAAATAAATGTAGCACAGTTGTTAACTTAAGAAATTTTAAAGAGTGATTATCAAAACTTCAAAGATAAAAGGGCCAAAAATACCACACTTTTATCCAGGTCCTGATCTTGAGGAAAGAACTGGTATCATCTGAAGTACGGGTCAAAATTGCATGTGCTACCTCAGTCTGCTCTGATTGTTTTTCCCAGTGTCCTCTTTGACATCTGAGGAATGTTTGAATGAATATGGCTTCATTTTACTTTCCATAAATTACTACCGCAGGAAGAGTGCCAGCCACTCTTGTTTGAGCATCCTGTACGGGTGACTAAATTGAAGAAAATCGCAGCCAGACAGTCTAATAGCTTCACAGTGGTGCAATCATGTTTCTTAAGAGGCAGTTACCATCCTTGACCCCTGCTCAATTAACTGGTAACACCAAGAGAAAAGTAAATGTTAAAATCTTTGTTATATGTTGACAAAAATCACTTTGACGATCAAGTGAATGGCTTGAAACATGTATTCTGATTTGCACATACTTTTTACTTTTAATTTTAAATACTATCAGGTACTTGTGTTTAAAAGTAAACATGTCTTGTGTGATGATTTATGACTGGGAAGGGCTGATAAAATGCAGAAAGAGTAGCTAAAAGGAAATCGTGGCAATTAAGGAATAGGTTTTTAATACTATAGAAAATGAGAAACTTAAGGTAACCACAAAGATAATATATAGATAATTTCTTCAGTATTTTTGCTTTCTAATGAATTGCAATTCCTTTCCTGCTATGCCTTTAGTACTTCATGAAAATAACTGCAATCTATTTAACTTTTTTTTCTCCCTCTGGACAGAGGATTCCATTCTGAGAGACTTCGTGAGTGGTTGGTCAGTTTCTTTGGGTCCCAGTGGGTGCTAAACGTGAGAATGATTCCTTCAAGGTTAAAAATGCCAGTCAAGTAGCCAGGTGAATCGAGGTAGCCAGGTAAGCGAAGCCTGCCATTTGGACACACAGCATGTAGCCTTTGAAGGATGAGGCTAGCAGGTTGCATTTTCTGAATATACTCAATTCATTTTTATAAAGATAATTGAAGCTCACAGTCCTCTGTCATATCCATAACTCTGTGATGAAATAAAATATTTTATCTATAAGATTAGGTATAATGAACTTTTAAAAAAACTTTATGCTTTCTGTGTAACCTCTGCGTACCCCCTCCCCACAACTTCTCCCACATGCTTTACTTTGTAAAGAACATGCTTTAAAGGCGCTATTGCTTCCTGTGAAATAGTGACTAGGAATGGAAGAACGACAGAGATTTGGTTTCCTTGCCTGAGATTGCTTCTTTCAAAGGATTGCAGGTTTTCCTTGGTTGGCACAGACAGCTTAAAATTAATTTTGCCTCATATATGCAGTGATGAAAATCAAATCAAATTTAAATTAACTAAGTGGAAAGTTTTCCTGATAACTTTTTTGATAAATGAACAACAGATTTAGAAGTGTTGTTACTTTGAAGCACTAATATTCTGAAAACTTGAACTTTTAATCTCCTTCTCTTTCCACCTCCTCTTATGAGGTGACTATCAGCATTGGTTCACTTCTCAGAGTAAAGAAGTAACAGAGATGAGAAAATATACAGTACCTTATTAAGTCAGGTTCCTGATTTATTTCTAGTGCCTTCCATCTAGATATATATTTGCTTTACTTATTTTATGCCCTAAATCCATGGGCCAGTGCTGATCTTCCTGGCTGTTTTCATTTAGGATGTCACAAATGTACATTTAAAAACATAAATGGTGATGGAAGGAAAGTTGATTTGGGGTGGTGAACACACAATGAAGTAAACGGACGATGTGTTATAGAATTGTACACCTGAAACCTACATAATTTTATAAACCAATGTCACCCCAATAAATTCAATTAAAATTTTTTAAAAAACTATTTGAAACAGATGACTGACACCCAAAAAAGTAAAACAACAAACAAAACCTGCCATGCTTTAACTGGTATGTGATGAAGCAAGAAGCATGGGAAATGTGCTGCATTTCCATCTGCTTATTATCATTTGGAAATCAGCTCCTTGCCCAGAGAAGCCGTAGGTTGATTGAATTTTCTTCATTTCTCTGTGGCAGCGTGTCGCCCTGGGCATGACCTCATTTAAATATGTTTAAGGAGTGATTGGTGCACCAGTGGCACCTGGAATCTTGAAAGGACAATGTCATTAAATGCCTAACTCACTGCTAGGAGTGAAGATCAGTAAGTTGCAAAAAGAAAAGTGGAAAAATTCATTGTGAGGAGGTAAAGCTAGTATAATTTAGGGCCTGGGTTACTATAATTGCTTTACTGAGTGAATTCCACAATCATCTATGAATATAAGTACTATATTTGTATGACTTGGTGATACTGCTTTAAATGCTTCCTGTCTCAGTCAGCATAATGAATTAAAGTATTTTGTATATTTAGCATAAGCTACAGCTCAGGAATACTAAACTCAGAATTTCACTGTAGGCTAGTTACCAGGAAGTAGTAGAGGTCACATCTAGACTGCTGGGGAAGTTGTTATTTCCTTGTGTAAGCCTCGAGTCCTGCTTCTGCTGCTGTTGTGTCAATGCTAATAATGTCTGTGGTTATGTAAATTGTATGCTAGTCAAGTAAGAGACATGAACTCTGTTTAAGTTCAAGAGATCAGCAATCTCATGGTTTTGGAATAACCTGATATTTTATTGGTGGGGTATTGTTTTTTTTTTTTTGTCACTGTCTTGTTGAGAAATTGAAAAACCTAAATAAGTCCATAATTAATAAAAAAGATTCCTAGGGAAGGTACACTGAAGTAGGCTATGGTATTCTTTCCTAAGGCTTGAGTGTAGGAAGAAGAAGAGGGTGTGCTCTCTAAAAGAAGGAGCTTTGCTGTATTACAAGGTATAGTTTAGGCCGGCCAACCATTTGTGTTGGGGGTAGGGAGAAGTAGGAAGGATGAAAGTATCTAAACCACATACATGCTTTTTCTTTTTAAAAATAATTGGGTTGGTAACTCTGAATATTAATCCCCATGAATACTGAATAACCTGGGGAAATTATAGAGATGTTTAATTTACCTTGCTGTGTGATATATAGCTCCCCAAGGACAACCTGGTGGATTAAAAATAAAAGCTGACATCACCGCATAGTAAAAGTACACATGGACTCTGACACGGGTTAAAATCCTGGTGTAAACACTGTTAATAGCTTTAGCGAGCTTCACCTAGTGACTGAACTTCTCCAGGCCTCCTTTTCCCGTCTGTAAAGTAGACAAAAAATGTGCTGCCTAGCGGTGCTCCTGTGCTTCTGTCAGGGGCAGTCTGTCGGGGCTCCAAGGACAGTGCGTCTCATGCAGTTCTGCACGTGCCGTTTTCCCTTCTTGGACGAGCATAATAATTTGTACAGCGTTCAAGAATGGTTGAAAAAATGAAAATAATTAAGTTATGCAAACTTGTTAAGCATTCATTATTTTGAATTATAAGTAAAAAGGGGTTGAGTATTTTTTCCTGGACTTTTAGGCATTTGCCTTGAAAGTTATGTCCTTTATTACACCAATATTCTGAAAGGGGGAAAGAGGATAATGCTATCATTTATTTGCTTTAAAATTGTATTCTGTTTTCCTAAACGTAAATGTATGTTCATTGTAGAAAATATTAAAAATTGAAAGCAAATAAGAACCTAAAAATCACCTGTAAGCCATCTTATTTAAAGCTAATAATTATGATCTGTTTGGGGTATTACTTGCCCAAATTTAAGTATGTGTAGTCATTAAGTATATATAGTAATCCATAAACTTTGTGGATTGCCTTTTTTATTTTACTGTAGAAACACTTTAATTTATATAATTGTTTCTGGAATACATACTGTTTTATAAACTTTTAATATCTGGTAATTTTAGCATTGGGATGGTTTAAGGAAAAAAATTCTAAATTGTTGTGTACAACACATTTGCAAAATTGTTTTTCACCTGCTTCTTAAAATACACATAGTATGTATGATTCTGAGTTTTATAAGATGGTTGTAAAAGTTGCTGTTGAAACTAAAAGTTTGGGTGCTTCTTGGCTAAACCAACACTTATGTGGAGAAAAACAGAAGTGATCTGAGGGAGACCAATCTGGAAGAGCAGTTTTTCTTGGCTGTTACTTATTTCACTATCTCTTCCTTATTTTTTGCCGTGGCAAAGGTTACTGAACACTCCAAAGCTTTTAAACTGTTGCTTAGAGACTACGTATCAACATACCTAAGTCACTGCCACAGGGTTAATTATCTTGCACAGTAAATACATTGTTAATTTTATTCATTAATTTTTTCCTATTTTGAAGAATTTTTCTTTCTACTTATTGAACTCAACTACTTCTGTATTTTCTCAAAATATTTTTTTTCTCCATATTATAAACATTTAAAAAAATAAGCAGGAAAAGTATGCCCTTTCTTTTAGTCACCACGTGGCTGGACTATACCTATTTGACTGCACAATGAGGTGGCTGCTTTTCTATGTCCTTCTCACTTTAAGTTCATATGCACATTTTGTTTGCATATTATTTTACACACACATGTATATATATGGTAATATAACAAATCAGCACTGTTCCTTTCTACCCATGAAGGGAGCCAAATTCTAGTCTGAAAATTGATGGGTAAGCATCAAATACGCGAAAGGAACTTCTATTGAATTCTTACTGTGCCTTCTACGAGGCATATTTATATTCTTAATTTAATCTTCTTTCATTTTACAGATAAGGAAATTTGCAGCTTAGAAAAGTTAAACGCCTTGTCCGAGGTCACTTGTCCTTGTAGATAATGGAATCCGAGTTCCCACCTAGGCTGACTGCAGAGGCCCCTCTCTCAGCCAGGGTTCGTCACCCCCAACAGCACTTCCTGAGCTGTGTTTCGTGAACCAAGATGTATTAGCAGGAGTTACTTTAAAGAAGGTTCTTGGGCTAATAAGGTTGAGAAGTGTTGCGTGCTGTATCAACCCCTCAAGGATCCACAGTGCACATTGGTGTGTTAAAACTCTGAATAGTCCTGCAGAAAATAAACTTTAAGATTTTCTCTCATCTTTCACAAACTGACCTGGTCGCTGATTCAGACTTAAAAGAATTCCGTTTCCCTGAGGAAAGAGTTTGCTAATCGCTGGATGGAAGTGAGGGAGTGACCTGGGTGATGTTACTAGCTGTGCTTTGTGGATAGATGTGGTAGATGTGGATAGATGATAAGGCAGGCATCTAGCTGCCCAGCTTGCGGAATTCTGCCTGTAGGCCGTTACTCTATGTTCCTGTTTGGCATATCACTGAGCTGTCTAAATCTTCTCATATTTCCATGTCCTTCCGAGTTCCCTCTTTTCTGAAGCTTTCTTTAACAATTTCAGACCACATTGTTACCTCCAAACTCAGAAAGGTTCCTCATTATGGTGCACGATTATAAATGGCCATAGTACTCTTTAGCATGTGGCTGCTTTCCCAGTTGGTCCCTAAGCTCCTTGAAGGCAGGCCCTATATTAACTACTCCCTTGGACCCCTGCTGGTTAGCCTCTGGTCTTACTATCCTAGAGAAGAGAGGTTCAAGTTCTAGTGGCTTTTGTTCAGTTGACAAATCATCATTGTCTCTTGGTGATGACCCCCCAGAGTGAGACCTGCAGTTCATTCTTAATCCTTAGACTTGAGGAACTCATGTAATCAATTTATAAAACACTGACATTAGTAGTCATGCTCCCTGTTGCTTTCCAGTGGGGGCACAGGTCTCTGGTTTGGCTGTATTCATCAAAAATGATTTCTGTTCTGTTGCGAATTCTGATACACAGTATTTCACAATTACAGAAAATTCCTACCGGTCAGTTAAAATAGGTTTCTTAGAACAGCCCCTGCTAGGCAGCCCCCTACATCTTGCTCTCTTGAATCTGCTTTTATATTTAGGAATTTCTTTTATGAAGATGTTAAACAAAAATCTTTCACAGGCCAAAAGCTTTTCTGAAAGAAGGATTTTATTGAGCAATGCTTGCCTGAAAAGGGCCATGCAGCCGATCCCACCAGCAGCAGCAGGGCTAGATGAAGAAGGCGACATGTCTGCCTGCCTGGTGTCGATGGGCTCTTTTATACATTATGCTCTGGGAAGGCAGATGTAAGTAGTTTTAAAAGAATTTACACTGACTACAGATAAGGGAGGGTGGAAAAGGTGAAGCAGGGGCAGGTCTAGCATAGAAGCACAGTCCATAAGGAAGAAATATTTACAGCTTTGGATCGCTGTGGGCAACAGTCCTGAAAGTCCGTGCATAGACAGGATGGTGGCATCCCGTGGTTGGTCTACTGCTTCATTTTAGATCGCTGCCTGAAGTTGATTCAAAGCGCCAACATGCTTCCAGGAACACGAGTGGTCTGTTGTTAATTGGTCCATAGCTCTTGTCTGTTTCTCTCACTCCCTGGTCTGCTGTAATTTAATTTAGAACACCTCAGAATTTTTCTCTTGTCTCAGGGAATCACCACAAAGTGGTTCCTTGACTTTGGTTGTGAGACAAACGGTTTTAATAGCTATTAGATTGATATTCATATAGAAATAGACAGATATTCAGTGCTTAAATTGCATTTCAGGTACTGGAAACTCATTTCAAAACAGATCCGCCAAGCCAAGTAAACATTTTTCAGGCACATAAAACACCAAAGCCATATTTTGTATGTTTATATGGATACATTTTTCTGCATAGGCAAGATTAAGTGAAGCTTCTTAAAATATGAGTCTAATAAAGTTTACACAGAAAGTGCCACCTTTTCTTTTGGAAACTCCCTGTAGTAATCATGGATATTCTTCCTTTGCTTTAAGGAACTTCTGTGTACAAAATTAACATCATCTGTCTTGACTGGTTCCACTATGCATTCAGTGTGCACAGTGCCTCTGGAAGTCTTTGCATGGTACCTGCTGGGACACAGATGATTTCCCCCACCATCCCAGCTTTCCCTGGGGAAACATAGGAAGGGCAGATCAACAGTTCCATTATCAGTTGGCTCTGTGACTCTTTGTGAATGTTAAGGGGTGGTAACTAGAGGTTTGGGGTTTATATCATAAAATATAAATTTCACTTCTATAACAGACATCTAAAAAGGTAGGGTTTTTTTCCTCTGATGACTATGACTGCTGGGATTTTGTTCCGCAAAATCCGTGGTGACCGCAACCGAACACGTGAATGAATCTCACACAGAGACATGCTTGGAAAAGGAAGTCTGGGGCCACGGACCCTTCCCTTATGATCTGGGAAAGGCCCCAAGCATAGCTCAGCCAGGCTTTTTATTAGAAGTTTCAGGACACATTTGCATTGGATTGGTTATTCATGAACTATGCGCAGAACGGGTCTTCAACTACATTGTAAAGATATATGGAAAGGGGATAGATAAGCGGGAGGTTTATTCAGTAAGGTAAACATTTGAGCAGGAAAGAATTTCAGGTATTCATTAACGTAAGTCCCTTGACTTCGGGAGGGAGAAACTCAGCAAGGTAGTAAATTTTTAAGAAGCATGTTTAGCCAGATTCCCATCAGAGAATTCTTTTTCCACGGACATGAATCACGCTGGCCCACTCGGGAGTAGTTTTTTCACATGGAGCCTTGCTCACACACGTGAATCCCGGGGCCAGGTTTCTTCATGCATGTGAAAAGAATCCCCACATATGACATCATCAGGGATCCATGCCCCTTCTCCATTGTTATTCTGTCATTCCTAGATGGTTCTCATCTGTGTGGTCTGATATTTCACCACCTTGTCTACACTTCAGCAGTAGGAAGGAAGGAGGGGCGTTTGCTTCCTCCATCTGTATATGTCACTTTCAGTCACATTCCACTGGCCAAAAAGTAGTCACTTTGATGGAAGTTGGGAATGTATCTTTATTCTGAGTGGTTCATGTACAAAGCTGAAAATCAGTGGTTAGGGGGTGGTTAATTAAGGAGCGAGAAGGAGAGAAAGGATATGTGGAGGACTAGTAGTCTTGGCCACAAGGTAATAGCATATCAGTTTTTAAAAAATAAAGTTGTAAAAGCAAGAGTCAAAAGTCACATTAGCTCAAATATTGGTTCCACTTCACTTCTCCTCTAAAGAGATCAGCATAATCTTTGTATCTGGTATAGGTTTTGTAATCTCACGCAAACATAAAATTTCTTTATTTTTGTATTACTTTATTAACTATTGATTCCAAAACTCTTTTCAGACTTGTTTGCTGAGTTCACATCATCAGGTCCAGATTTTAAGTTTCTCTTACGTACCCCATTATCACCAACCAGTGCTTCCTAACATAGGTATTCATTAAATTTATATCACATGGAATTATGATGGATTATTAAAATTCTGCCTGTTTTGTTTGATCGTTGATAGAGTCAGTGGTTTTTTGTCTTTTTTTTTTTTCTGCCAACTGGAACAGTTCCTATTCCCTGCATCAGATGCTTACCCACTCTCAGAATTGTAGAAGAGATGTGGAATTTGCATGCTGGTGAAGATGTGATATCACAAAGTCATTCTCAGACCCCTTTACTGTTGACAGTCAAGGGACCATGGGAAGGGTTATGGGTCATTGGAGGAGGTAGCAAAAGTCTGGATTCGCATAGCTGCATTAAGAGGTAGGTCTCACAGTGGGCAAAATGTATGGGAGAACTGAAAAACAAGAATGGGAATATTGAGGAAACAGAGATAGTGATTGCAAGCAGAGCTACCACCCTTAGGGTGACGGAGGCAGGAAAATGGAAAGGTTGTGATTATTAGAGTTTAGAAGTTCACAGGAAGGGCCCTGCAAATTGGGAATCAGATCTCTGGGGGTGGCCTGGGAAGACCCTAGCCAGTTGCCAGTTGCATCTCTAGAATGTAATGAGGCATCTGGCGGATGGAGCTGGGTTAGGTAAATGCTAGAAACTAGAACCACTCCAACTGCCATGGTGAAGTGCCTTGACTTTGACAGCAAGCAAAGAACAACGAGCTCTTCTGCCGGCCTGTGCCCCTCTAGAAACCCCTATTGGTAAAGCCTAATAGCAGGCAGTTGGCAAAGGAGAAATGTCTGCAGAGTTCCAGGCCATAGAGCAGAGTATACAATAGAAGGGTGGGTTTGGAGCTGAGAGAGAATCGTTTAATACCCTACACAGTACTGGATATCAGGTTTCCTTCGGGAAGTTTGTGTTGGGAGGTTTAGAGTCAACAGCTCGATGAGAGAACCGTGGTCCCCCCAGCCGTGTATTCTGTCTTGTACCCAAGCCACAGCTATTTCTATGCACGAGAGCATGCCTTCCATTCTTTCATCCTCAGAGGTTAGGGATACAGCTTGGATTTTCCTTCCTTTCTTCTCAAAGCCCATTCTGAAACTAGCATTCATAAATTTCTTCAAGCCTTTCTTGAATTTGTTGACTTCTAGTGTCTGTGATTCATTTAAAAAAAAAAAAAAAAAGCTACTTAGACTTTTCTGGTGTCTTGCGTTGTGTTGAACCTTGAGGATACAAAGATGACTAAGATGCAGTGTCTGTCCTCAGGGAAGTACAGTGACCACCTAGTTTGTGATAGAAGATGCACATGAGGAAACTGGTATTATACATTAAATACTAAAACAGAACGAACTGTACCTGGAAAGTGGAAAAGACCAGACCCAGGGAGGAGAATTACCTGTGGGCTCATCTTCTAAAGTAGGACTTGGCCAGTCTGAGGGAGGAATGTGTGTAGGTGTGAACTGTGGGGGAGGGCAGCAAGTAGAAACTACCAATTTAAGAGGAAAGAAGGAAATAATTATTAAGGTGACATATGCTATATATTTACCATTTGCTGTAGGAAGTAGCATTATTTAGTTGCCCTCAAAAGTCCTCTTTTTTGGCTTCATGGGAGTCTCCTTGTTTCAGAATTTTGAATTTGGTAAGCATCCTCCCTCCCACTCTGGTCCAGTATGATTTTCTGTACTGTAGCCATATGCTTGCCGAGATAAGTCACCTTTTAAGCAAATAAGTATTATTATTTTTTTACTTTATTTTCAATTTGAAGCTGCCTCATTCCTGTTTTTATATTAGTTGTCCCTCACAGAATAATTTCTGCTTTCTATATATGCCCCCCGCCCCACTACTTATATGAAAGGCTGCCTTGAGAGGTATGAGGATTGCCACACCACCAGAAGGGGACATGTAATGTCACTGTTATATGTACAGTTGAATTCTTAAATTGACATCATTGCCTTGAAAGGCAGCATAGTTAATGGTAGGGAAAGAATAAAAATGTAACTGTCTTAGCTTTTCTCTCTGAGTTTTCCTGTTGGTACCAGTGGTTAATGTTATCCTCTGTATGACATTATAATTCAAGGGACCTTATAACATCGGAAGCCATAACCTGGTCTCAGTTCTCTTGCCCTGTCTGTGGTTTGGGAGGAATAACCCTGTCCCATGGATGCAGCTAATTGGAACAGGGGTGTTTAAACTAGGTCAATCATGTTTGTGGTCCTGGGATTTTTGGTTTAGGTGGCATTGGCCACTAGGGCAGGTGTACAGTTGGTCTGTAGACAGAGCACCAGCATCAGGCAGCTCCCTGAGCATCAAAGTTACAAACCAGGCTAAGTTATGGTGAGGAGAATCTCAAAGTCCTGCCAAGGAAACCAGTCATCAGAGAAAGGAATGAGGTAGACTTTCTTTACAAAAGCAGAAATGAAAGATGTTTATGGAGAGGGAAAGACAGACAAAAAGACTCTACTTCAGCCTGGGGACCTTCTAATTTTCATAAGGCCTACCTATTCTTCCTGCAATTAGGTTTTGTGACATTTGGCAAAATTCTTATAATGAATGCCAGTTAAGTTATCTTAAATGGGTTTCTGTAACTTAGTACTCAAATTGTTTTAGAGTAACATACTCCCCGTAGAGAAATAATCTCCTGCGTTAGCTTAAAGGAATTGCTGTCATGGAAATTTCACGTATGAGCCAGAGAGGACAATTTTTGAGCGGGGCCGTCACATCACACATGGGAATTTGCTGCCTGGCCCCTTATGTCTCCTTTTGTTGCTACCTCTGTCTGGTCTGCCCACCTCAGCTTTGTTTTTGAGGTGTGGCATTCAAAGAAGATGAAGCATGTTTTTGTATAAGCAAATTTTGTTTTTCTATAATTTTTAAAGATGCCTGGCTTTCTGATTTTTTTAAAAAAGAATTTATTTATTTATTTTTTAGAGAGAGGAGAAGGGAGGGAGAAAGAGCAATGTATGGTTGCCTCTCACATGGCCCTCACCGGGGGCCTGGTCCACAACCAAGGCATGTGCCCCAACTGGGAATCGAACCGGAACCCTCTGGTTCTCAGCCCGCGCTCAGTCCACTGAGCTACACCAGCTGGGCTGATTTTTTGATAATAAAGAATCATTAAAATAATTTTTTAAAAATTTAAAAAATAGAATCATTAACTGTGATGTGCAATATGACTTTATATAGCATGTATAATATGATACTTGTAGAAATTTCTATGTAAATAATAACACAAAAGGCAGCGAAATAGAAAAAAGGAATTACTAACCTCAAATGGTAGGCATTTTTGTTCATGAGTAGTGCATTTGCTTTAACCAAAAAGCCAAAACTTTAAAAAAATTGGCTAAAGAAAAGTATTTTAACTTGATTTCTAAAGAATATGAATTTAATGAGTTGGACGTAATTCTGTCATTTACTAAGGAGATATCTGAGTGGCTTATAAAATAGGCGATTGTACCAAAAAACTGTATACTCTTTAGTTTTTAAAAAGGCTAAACATACTCAGTTGTTAACAATACTTAAAATTCATTGCCTTATTTACTCTGAGTTTTTGGTTAATATAAATTTTCTTCATATGCTTAGGAAGTTATAGAATGAAAACAATGAGGCTTAGTGTTCAACTTTCCTATTTGTAAATGGATCTCTTTTTGATAGTCTAGGAGCCACCTAAATATTTCTTTAATGGTTCAACTGGTTACTTCGTGACTTTATTATTTATTTTGCAGTGTTCACTTAGGGTACAGAGTGTTCAAAGTGTTAAGGAGACTAATGATGTAAACTGATTGGGGTTCTTATTGTCATATTTAATGTAACATGTTAATTTACAGTATTTATAGAGTCATGTTTTATGCATGCCTTGGCTTGTTTAAAGCAGCAATTTCAATTTAAAGAAGTCAGTTTACTTATCAACTTGGAAAGTCTGTCTTACTGCTCCAAGGTTAGTATATACCATATCGCAACTTACAAAAAGAGTTTGGAAAGCTGTTGGGAACATTTTTTGCCAACACTTTCACAATCACAGTGATATTCCGTGGCTTTGAATGTAAATTTTAAAATGTATTATGTTTAGAAATAAGGGAGAGATGATGTCTGCTGATAATAAAACGAAACCAATATCAGTATTTCAATCTGAGCACTTTTTTGGAGGTGGTTTCGTGTGAGTCTTTGATTGGGATTTTGTCTTACAGGAGATAAATGTGGTCTGGCTTTCAGCTGTAGGAGCACCCAGACTGAGCCTTGAAACCTGAGAACTTCTGGCTTAGATTTTCTTAGCCAAATTTCATCCTAGAACCAGTGAATCAGTGGCAAATGTTAATTTTCAGTGCTGTTTTAATAATAAAACTCAATTTGTCCATAAGGTTTTATTTCACACACACGAAGTATTTATAAAGCTGTTTCCTTCCCTTAATGTTAAGGCCAAAATACATAATCTACCTTTCAGATTTGCCTCTTCTCTAAGTAGTTGTGACTAAATTTAGTTATTTCTTAAAGTGTACTGAAACAGTCTACAAAAGGGTAGACAGAACAATCTTCCAAAGATTGGAGAGGAACTGAGTGACTGGCTCTAGTCCGAGGCCAACTTTGACCCGAGTTTCATACCTGGAGCAGTTCTCCGAGTCCAGTGTTTTTCCACTCCAGAATACCTTTAAATGCTTGAGGTGGTTCTCCAGGATCTTGGGATCATCCTGCAAAGAAACAAAAGTGGCATAAAAACACCCCTCCGCTTCCCCATGCCTTCAGTATCTGAGTGTCACTCAGAAACCTGCTTGTTTTCTTCTCTAGGAACACCAGATCCTGAAGGTAATTTCTCATTGTAGGAGCAGAGTTGCCCTTAGCCTGATTAATCTCTTTGCACAATCTGGAATTACTGTTGAGAATTTCTGTTTTATTCTGTGCTTACTATGATTGTTGTCCCTCTTAATCAGCTAGTCAAATACATTGATGACTTGTGTGATAGGAAAAGGAACTTATGCTTGGTTTGCTCAGATGTGTAATCTCTTAGACAATAACACTAGATCTGGCATGGAATCCAGTGCACCTTTCAAAAATGTCATCTGGGATTTAATAATGAGGAAAAAGAATACACGTCACCATGTGGCTTATATTGACATTTTAATTTAAACCCTAAAACTAAAATGTGCCAAGAATATCTGCCTTCAAGTTAATATGGAAATTACTAATAACCCCAACTGCTTCCTGTACTTGCTTTCAGACATGAATGAGATATTTATAGTTATTTGATAATTCCCTAAGTAATAGGAAAAAGTGAACTCTTGGACAATTCACTACATTAAGTTACATAAAACAAAATTACAGTTTCCTAGTTCACATTTTAATAATAAAGAGAATCTGAAGTTGGAATATACTTAAGTTATTTAAAATGAAAGTATTGTATGTGTTCCCCAAGGCCTCCTAAAAAGAACTTGGAGTTTGGAGCAGAGATAGGCTCTGTGTGTTGGTATGAAGATTGTTGTTTGGTTGTCATGAAAACAAATTAGTCTGGCAGTTATGGTGCGGTAGTATAATAAGGGCCCAACTGCAGAGCCCTCTCCATGTGTGGACTTTGCTTTGCTTCCTACTGTTCTCTTCATTCATTCCTGTTGTTTAAACACCAGATCAATGCATCTTAAAGGTGGGCTCTTTTTCCAGACATCTAGAGGTACATTTGAGAGGTGTTCATGTTTCGGAGAAGGTGAAATTTTTTAGATCGTCTTTTTCTGTTTTTGTTTTTGCAGGGAAACCTAAGGAACTTTGCCATTTAGTATTGTCCAAGATATAGGTAGGGATCTAATATCATGGATTACTTTTTTGTTTTGTTTTGTTTTTTGCGCAAACTCTGGAAAATAACCCCAGAATTTTAGACTCTTATCACTGAAATTATATTCCTGTCTTAAACAAAGTAGTAATGCTATGCAGGATTTCTGTAACCTATGCCTTAATAAATTTATATTGCATCTGGAAGCTATTATAACATGTTCTCATAGAACAGTAAAGAGGTTTCATATATATGAGGGAAAAAGAAAGGATAGGGATGGCTTCGATAAACCCTGGAGCAGATATTTATGATAAAAACAATTCATTTCCTAATTCAGAAATGTGAAAAAAGCCTTTTCTCTTATTTCTCAAATCTTTCCTGTGAGGAGGTGAGAAATGATTATACAACTAGTCATCAGAGATGTTCTTATTTTGTTTTGAGCTTAGATTCCAAATCCAAGTTCTTAAATATTGAAAAAGAGAACAAGAACTCTCACCATAGTTTCTTCTTGTCTGGGAATTGTACCAGCAGCAGTGTGAGCACAAGTGGGCAAGGGAGAAATGTGCTCCCCTCTGCTCCTGCTCCGTCTTGGCTAGCCACCTCTCTCCTCACTGGGGGTCATACCAAAGCCCAGGGACGCCCTGGCTCTGGTTGGAGAGGAGGTGGGAGATGAAGAAGTGGAGTGTACAATAGTGGGAGGTGGACAGGTTTTGGAGCCAGGAAGTTCTGCAGTTGAGCCCTGATCTACCTACCCTCCTAGCTCCTAGTGAATTGCAGCATGTTACTTAACCTCCCAGACAGAGCCTCACCCTCCCCTCATATGTAAAATGGAGATTTTGCCACCTTCCCAGGGCTGCCAGGAGAATTAAAGGGAGCTTAATGAGTCATTTATACGTTAGATTCCTGGCCTCTCTCACCCCTATTGCATTCTGGGGAGTGGTAGGGGGAAGAAGGAAGCAGATGTAGTTGGTGTAGCAGGAACCAAGGACTCTGTGTGTGAGGAAGGCAAGGAGGAACGTGAGAAGTGGTCTCCAGGAATATAAACCCCAATTTCCATAACATCACAGCTGTGGAAAGTGATACAATGAAGAGAAGCAGCGTATACAGGCCAATACTTTTGGTTGAGAGTCAAATACTCTTGCCTTTGGCTATTATTATTTGTTCTCCTGTTCAAAACATTTTTCTAAAGGAAAAGCTCTCCTCTTTATTTTGCTGGGGCTGGGGGAGGGTTAATTTTAAGTTTTTAGACTCATGAAAATGTGAAAAAGGAAAGGAGTCCTAGTTTGTCAAGGGAAGGTGGGAAGTTTATCAAGTGGGAGGCATGCAAATAAGTTAACTGAGTTCTCAGCCTTGTGGCCCTGAATTCTCTTCCTAACACTGCTGTTGACTTGCTTCAGTGATATTACTGAACCTGTTTCTTTAGAGAAGAAAGGGTTGGGAGAAGACCACTTCTGAAAGGAGTGCCCACAGTCACTCATAGAGGAGATACATCTCTGTGTGGCCCTTCTCGCAGTGTTCTAGTGTGAGGGGCTCCATTCAAAGTATAAGAAATTCTCATGGCCAGATAAGTTGGCAAAAACTGCTTATTACATCCCTATCTTAAGGATTCACGAGTCTGAAAAATCATGAAGAAATTTGTCTAACTTTAACCCTGTTATTTTTAGTAAACAATATCATAGACTATATGTCATAGATTTTATCATAGGCTGCCTCAGGGAGAACTGGGGGAGGTGTTGAGAGACAGGTAAAAAGATCGCAATGGTGATTTCAGACAGTGATGAGTACTTCATCATAAATCAGTGTGAGTGTGTAGGTGAGAAGTAAGACCTACTTTAATTGGATGGTCATCTAAGGCCTCTTAGATGGGTAATATCTGAGCTGGAATCTGAATAACTGGAACTGTACACGTTGGTACAAGTGAACTGCGCTTCCCCAAATCTCTGAGGGTAGAACCTTCTAGGAAGAGAGAAAGACAAAAAAGGAATTTGTGTTCTCTGGGGGACACGGAGGAAAATATGGAAAAAGAGCACATGTATAGGAAGTAGTTCCTCATCAGGATTTTGTATATGTAATGTATAGTTCATCTTTATTCAGCATTGTGTGCTAGAGACACCAAGAGCACAATTCCATTTCATAGAATAGAGTCATTCAGAGGAGAAAGAGTCTGCATTTTAGGGACAGGTGAGAAGCTACCTGATGGAGGTGGCCAGTTGCTGTGATTGAGGCTAGAGCCAAACTGCCCAAGTTCAGCTCTGACGTGTACTTGTTTTACAACTGTGGGCAAAGTTATTGAACCTCTGTGACTAAACATTAGGGACCTGATAGTACAAAAGCCTTAGAACAGTGCCTGGAACACAGCAGTACTTGCTAAAATAGATGATGGTGGTGTGATACTCCTGTCACAATCATTATCATGGTCACTGTCGCCTTCATCAGAAGGTAATGTCATCCTCACCTTCATCAAAAGACTGCCTAGTGCCATGGCCCAGCCCAGATGCCTGGCCATCCTTCATTCAATCTTAAGGGGGCCCAGGTTTGCCCACGATAGTCTCATGCGTCATCACCCACCATATACACACTATCCTTACCCAGCAAAAGAGATTAAAACTTGCTTTATCTGTTTTCTACCCAAATTAACTTTTTTAATTAAAAAAAAAAAGTCCTTGAGAATTTATAAGTCTTAAGTTTGATTATCTTCTGTTTTGAGGAAGGAGAGAGAGGTGCTAATAGGGTTAAAGACAGTGTGGACCAAATCAGGGTCTGCAATCAGCCATTTGCTGGCAGGATTAGGTTAGATGAGAATCATGGTTCTGTAATAGATTATTCCAAGTGATCTTAAGGCACTAAATGATAGACAATTTAGTTCCTTCAGAATCAACAAAGGTTAAAATTAATCTGGAACAGTTATAGCATTTTATCGATTTCTAATTCTTAGATAATTGGCAATCCAATTATGGATATCTAATTCTTAGATATTGGCATATAGAATAGGAAAGTCTCAGTTGCTGCAAACATTGAAAACCTGAAGAACTCTTTTCCTAACCATTTAGATAAATGCAATAAGAGATTTTTATAAAGCTGAAGAAAATATTAAAATTCTATTTGTACATGAAGAAGCCATTTAGCTAACCATTTATATATGTAACTTATGTAGCAGCCCTTTGGAATTCATCTAATTGCATCCTATCAAAAGTAATTCACCTTTTGTAACATGACAGTTTCATGCCAAGAGAATGAAATGTCAGGTCTTTCCATTACAGCAATCCAGATTTCCCCTGATTGTTTAAGGTAGAAAAAAAGCCACTCAGGTTAATTTCTTTTAAAGTTATTTTCCGTTATCCTTATATGTCATATGTGCTGCCATGTAGTAAGACTAATTTGTTCTAGGAGACTGCTTTCCAAAATCTGTAGGTTTCTACTTTAAAAAAAAGAAAGAAAGAAAGAAAAAGACCCCTGGCTGGTGTGGCTCAGTGGACTGAGTGCACTGGCCTGTGAACCAAAGGGAAACTGGTTTAATTCCCAGTCAGGGCACATGCCTGGGTTGCAGGCCAGATCCCCAGTAGGGGGCGCATGAGAGGCAACCACAAATTGATGTTTCTCTACCTCTCTTTCTCCCTCCCTTCCCCTTTCTAAAAATAAATCAATAAAATCTTTTTTAAAAAAGAAAAAATTATTATCTCACTTGACATATTATTTTATCCTGGGAGATCCTAATTAACACACTAATGTCAGAGAGCTGACAACCTCCTACATATTATTGTAGGATTCTATGTGCAAGACTGTTACTCTAGTTACTTGAATGGCATATATTCTCCACAGCTTGCTGATAGCACTTTTATTATTCTTTTTTTATTTATGGCTATCCGGTCTTTAGAGTATGGTAAGGAGTGGGAGGTGAGTGTGTTCTCGTAAAGGATGTTGAAGCAAATTATTTTGCAGGATATAGCTATTTCCACTTTTTGTCCAAATATTCCATGATCCTGAAATTCTATATTGTAGAGTATATTGAATCTGGGTTTTAATTTCAGTGAGATAAAATTAATATTCTGAATGAGAAAAGGATTAGAGTAGCATTTCTCAAATATCACTTTTCAGCCACAGCTTAGGATAGAGAGATGGATCACGGAAAAGCTTAAGTAGGAAAGGAACAAAGTGAACATTTATGGGACAGCTGTGTGCTAGGGATTTCATAGAAGACTTAATTCTTACAATAAACCTTCAAGATCTATGTATGATATTATCTACCTCAAGTGAATTTGTTCAGATTAAGTATCTTGCCTAGTGGTGTTATAAATTAGTTTTGATTTTGTTTTATTTTGTTTAAAGTTCAGAGCCCAATTTTTTACTTTTGGTAACTGTATAATATCTTTTAGAATGAATTTTGTGTTTATCTTCTTTTTCCCAATTTTCTGCCTTATTTCACTTTTCTGTCTGATATTTTAAAAATTTTATTTTTCCCTTACGTTTTTAGATAGACCACCTCATATCCTTTTCAGTACTAGCTAGAATTATTAAATTAATGAATTAACTCATTACAGATCTGGTCAGAGTCACACAGGTAGTAATGGGAGAGAAAAAGGTTAATATAAACCCAAATATGATTAATTGCAAAGCACTTGCTGTTCCCGGTGCACCTTGCTACCGTATGGAATCCAGATAAAAATAAAGAGAAAACTCTATTTTGAATGAGTTCACAGCTATTTGTATGACTAGAATATAGTCTATTTTGAGAAGAGAGAATTGGGTTATATTCTATTTCTATATTGAGCCAAACTAGAAAGTCATTTTTAGTCTATAGGATTTCGTTTAACATTGTATTACCTTAATGAAACTGCCAACTCATGTTCAGGCCGATGACCAACAAGTGATATGAAAGAGGACATCTTAGAAAAAGCACCCTTTTCTAGTAATTACAGACTGTGTGTTACAACCTTCCTTGTTAATTGGCTCGGAGTGCTCGCAGTGCTTCAGCCGCGTGGTCCAGAACCGAACGAACACCTCTGTATGGACTCCGGTAGGATGCCATTGGTGGCCTTTCCTTAATAGGAAGGTAGAGAACTTTCAGACTTTGTCTCTGAGTGGCTCTTGAAGTTTTGAGAAAAGTGATAGTTTTATTGTAAATGGATGCCTGATCTTATAAAGAGAGGAAGAAAGGAAAGTCTTTCTTAAAAAAAAACACGCACAAAGAAAATTCTATCTTTATGAATTGTTTATTAGGAGGTGTAATTTTTTTGTTCATAATATTAATTGCTTTTTCTTCTATCTGATCATGATTATTGCTATTTCATAGCAACCTTGTTACTGTATACCATTTTTTTTTGTCAAAGGGTAACACTTCTATATTTCTGGAAATTTGGGAAGCAGACGTTATTTAAAGTGCTTTTTCTTGTTGGTTCCCAGTGTCGGGAATGTGGCGTGGCATTAAAGACAGCTACTCAGACATCCAGGGTGAATGAGAACTCTCTGAAAGGGAAGAACAGATCCTCGTGGGCCCAGCCCCGTTCCAGACATCACAGAAGTCAGGAACCACCGGCCTTCTCCCCGAGTTCGGTGGACAGAGGGAGGAGAGCCTGTGAGCCGATTTCTAGTGAGGTCTGCAGTGGCTACGGGGTCTGTCTGCCTGCCTTTGATCTTGCATGCAGTTGCTTTTTCTTGGATGACTCTCTTCACTTTTCTCCCTGCCTCTTCAGTCCTTATTTGGCTGTCAAAGTCTAGTTCACATCCTCCGCTTGTTCCAGGAAACTTTGCCTCGTCATTCTGTTGTAGCTCACAATGATTTTTTCCTCTCTCTGGCCTTGTACAGCATTTGTTCCATCTCATAATCTGGCCCTTGATTGGATACTGTCTGATATTCCCTAATAAAAGCTATCAGTTTGTGGAATACAGACCAGGAGCTTGTTTTTATTTCACAGCAGCCCCTTGAGGGAGGTACCGTTATTATCCTAAATGTACGAAGTGAAGAATCTGAGGTTCAGAAAGGTTCACTCTTTCCGGTCACAAAACTGTGAAGTCATACAGCCAGGTTTCAAGCCTCGGTCACTGTGTGGGTCTTCAAGTCCATTCTCCCTCCTCTTATGTTCTAAGAAATGGAAAACAGAAAGAGACACCACAGGATGAGGGGGAATTGTCGTCACATCTGCACAATGGACGGTGTTCCCTATAGGTCCCTGGATGGGGGTGGGAGGATGGGGTAAGGAAAGATTATCCTTAGCAGCCAGTCCAAAAAGACTTCTTCCCACTGGAGTGATTTTAGAGTTACAGAACTCAGATTGCAGGCAAGATGTGACACTGTGTCTGGTTGCTATTGTCTTTGGAGACTGGAAGGAGGGTGCTTTGCTTTCTGTCACTGTGACCAGCATCAACTTCTCCACTTGCCTCTCCTGTTCGTATCTGCTGGGGCTTACCCTCTGGTGAGTGGTCTCTATGTGGGTGTGTCTTTATCTGTTTTACCTTGTCTGTTGACTGGAGTCTGGAATGGGATCCTTTGTCTTTTCCTTACTTCTTTCTCATTGCTGTCCCAATTATAATTATTTTCGTACCTAGGACTGTGTAGTGGACTCTAGAACTTTCTCCCAAGGGGACCTGTTATCCTTGTCACTGGGGCTATTCATGTGTGTGCTACCCCAAAATGTCAGTGATCCTGCCATGAGAGTGTACATCATAAATAATTTTCCCTAATTCAAAAATAATAAATTTTATTAAAAATACAAAAATGAATAAAATAAAAATTACCACCTAAAGATAGCTTGCTAAATTTTGATATATATTACTTCCAACATTTTTCCACATCTATGCATATATTTTTCATATATAATTTTTTTAAGGGAAGGCTCATTTTACCCCTATAGTTCAGCAGTCTGAGTTTTTCTTTGAAAACTTATTTTCCATGTCATTAAATACTTTCCACATCATTTAGTAGTAAAATTATTAAGCCAAACCTCTATTTAGGTTGTTTCCCACCTCCGCTGTTATAAACACTTTTGCAATGAGATGTGGCTAATTCTTTGTGCGTATTCTTACACACTGCATTTCCCCCTTTCTGGTTTCTTTTTTATTTTTAAAGTAATATGAGAGGAATGACTAAGTTGCTCCTATCCCATCATTTTTAGCCTCGTGATTTCCTTAGGATAGGCTTGTAGAATTTTTTTTGTTGGGTCAAAGGGTATGTAAAATTATAATAAATAATTTGCTTTTTAGAAAGGTTATATAAATTGCCCCGGCTGGTGTAGCTCAGTGGACTGAGCGCGGGCTGGGAACCAGAGGGTCCCGGTTCGATTCCCAGTCGGGGCACATGCCTGGGTTGCAGGCCAGGTCCCCAGTGAGGGCCATGTGAGAGGCAACCATACATTGCTCTTTCTCCCTCCCAAATCTTTAAAAAAAAAAGAAAGGTTATATAAATTTACTCTTCTACCAGTAACTGAAAATGTCAATGATATTGGATATTATCATTTCAGATTTTATTAATTTTATAGGTAAAGAAATCTCATTGTTTTTAATTTTTTTAATTACTAGTGAAGTCAAACATTTTTTAATTTACTTATTAACCAGTTGAATTTTTTTTGTAAATTTACTATTTGTTTTTCCTTATTTTTCATAGATGTGCCTATTTTTTCCTACTGAATTGTAAGAAATTTGGGGGGCTGGGTTGGGGCTAGTATTTTAGAATATTAACACTTGGGTTGCTGTATATATCACAGATATTTTGCCCAGTTTTTTGTCTTTTATTTGTGATATTCTAAAATTAAAATATGATTCATGATTGCAGAAGATTTAAAACACTAAAAATTAAAAACTACAGCCTATACTGTAGCTAGAAAATATGCAATTCTTCCTATTGACTTAACAATAGAAAATTCCTATTTACTTCTTGATATGAAAGGTGCAAATTTGGCCCACCCTTTTCTGTTCACCTCTCATTCAACTAATAGTTGAAATTGTTCAAAAGTACTTCTCTTATTTTAGGTTTAGGACTTGAAATAATGCACCTGATCCTTTATTTCATTACCATTCAACAGCATCTCTCGACTCCCCACTTTATAAAATGAGAATATTAGCACCTCTACCCTTTCTGCTCCCCTTCTCTCTCTTGCCAGTCTGCACCTGGAAACTCTAGTTCAGAGCTTTTCCGGAAGCTTCCCTTTCCTCTGTAGCCTGTACAGGATTAGCACGTATCTCCATGGCCTCTCTGTCAGCCTGGCTCATCTTCCTGCCAGCTCGCATCTGCTTCCTGTCTTCCAGGAAGACTCCTTTCTGCCTTCTGGCTTTCTCTTCTCTATTTCAGTTTTTCCTCCTCTTACCTGTCGTTTAAGTGGGTTCTAAGGAAGACAAAAGGCAGCTGTGCCTAGCGTGCCACTTGGAATTTTATGGTAGCTTTAGGTGTACAGAATTTAAATTTTTTTCCTGCAGTCAAACCTACAAATGATTTTTTGCTTTCTACTTTCGGTGCCATGTTTAGAAAGTCCTTCAATTTAAGATTGTTTTCTTTCAGTACTTGTATGAATTCTTTCTTATATTTAAATCTTAGTTAACTTCCAGAATGTATTTTGGTAGGTGGAATAGTTTAGAGACTTCTCTTTTGCCCAGGGGTTAGCCAGTTGCTCCAATATCATTTATTAAGTAATCCAAACTTTTGAAGTGCTGCCTTTTACTAAATACTAAATTCTTATCAATACTTGATAATTCTTATCAATCATGTGTGTTTCTGAACTTTGTTTCATTAGCCTGTCATTATCTACACTGGTGGCAAACTTAGTTGTTGTGATTTCAGAATTTATTTTAATATCTGGAGGACATGTCTCTCCCCTATTGTCCATCATTGCTCTTCTTTTTCCAAATATTCTTAGCTGATACTGTGTTCTCACTTCCCTTCTGTAAGAAACAACATTTCTTTTTGTATTATTGCACATTTTGAGTGAGGTTGCAGTAGGTCAGCCCATGTCTTAGCTCTTTTTCAGTATTTTTTTCCTGCTGAGCGGGAATAGAACTTCCATGTTCCCTGTCCTGTCTGGGTTTTGATCTCGCTCACTCCCATGACTGAGATGAAAAAACACAGCACATTGCCAGTAACTCTGACCCCTTCTGAGTTTGTGAACCCACACCTTCACCGACATGTTTGTATAGTGACTTGGAGCCAAAAGGAAAGTGGTCACTTAGCCAGATTTCACTATCAACACTGCAGGTGTGCTTCCACCACCTGGCACCTGCCAGTACCTCCGGGCACCTAATCTGCTTTCCTTGTCTCTGGCAATCTCCCCAGCCTCCATCACTGCCTCCCTCCGTAATGCGTAGATGCCCTTGAGGCCATTACCACAGGTTCCTTCCCACCCCATCTGCCAACCCATCCTTGGCCTTCCCTTCCACGGTGTGAGCACAGAAAGCTCCTGACCTCTGTGCTCAGGCAGAGCGGGGCATCTAGCAATTCAAGAAATACTTATTTGGCTAGATTTACACAAAGACACTGCAGCATGAACATGACTCACTCCCGCAGAAGAATGAGTCCTTGTTTCCTGGCAGGAAGGGTGCCAGGAGACCTGTGCTCTGGGGTCTCTGTGGGCACGGAGCCCGTGTTTGAGGTGGATAGAGTTTCAGCCCTCGGAAACGCACCTTCGGGGACTCTCTCACAAACATACTAAGAGTGAAGTGAAGAATAGTCACTTTTGCACAAATCTACCAGAAGCCAAGAGTAGCAGAAAATCACTCACATTATTTCTTTTTTCCTTTTGCATTTGCTGTATTAGTCACATGCTTTTTAAAAAATTCTCCAACAAAAAATTTAAATGTTAAAAATTTATGTTTTCTGTAGAAGATACTTTACTGAAACTCCATTCTGGTGCTATCCAACAGAAAAAAATAAATGCAAGTCGCGTATATAATTTAAAAACTCTAGTAGTCACGTTAAAAAGTTTTAAAACCCCAGGTAAAATTAACTTTTAACATATTTAACCCAGTGTATCCAAAATAATATGTGTATTCTATATAAGATTATTGAAGTATTTTAAAATTTTTTCTTTGAAATCTGATTTGTATTTTATACTTAACACCATCTCAGTTTGGACTAGCCACATTTCAAGTGCTCAATAGCTACATGTGAGATCATCTTACTTCTAAATTTTGGATTATCTTACTTTGTCCTTGTATCAAAAATAACTATTTCTAAAAGTTCTTACCTCTAGGAGTGCTTGTCTAGAGGCACCTGGAAACTTTTTCAAAATATACATTCCTGTCTGAATCCCCACTAGATCTCCTGAGGTAAAAATTCTCTGTGTGAGGCTGTGCATATGTGTTTTGAAGAAGATAGATAGGTGATTCTGACCAGTAAATACCTTTAATTAACCACAGAGCTAGTCCAGTTTTTTGATTTTTAATTTTTACGTATGACTAAATGCATCCAGTAATGGATAGCAATGGTACAAATCTGAGTGAATATTCCAGTGACAAATTTGGCATCCTTTATGCTATATCATGCTCATCATCACTTTGTAACATACTAGGTAAGAAAGAACGCTAATATTATACGTAGGTTTTCAATAACAAGAAAGGGACTGGCAACAAAAAGAATTTTTAGACTGCCAGGAAATCAAATGTACAATGCCATAACGGTGCATGTAGAAGTGCGTGCCGTGCACACACATTGTCTAAATACTTTTGTTAACTGAAGTTTCGTTTGATGGGCATGACTGTGTGGACTTTTCTGTCCTTCCATTCTCTTGATGTCTTTTAAGACATTAGCATTAGTCTGTAACATTATGGGCTGCTATTGTGAAGCTGCTTTTAAAAAAATCTGTATCGAAATAACAATCAGGTCTGTTGTAATTATTTGAATGTATCTTTGGATCATGACCTAATATAAAAGTTCTTCAGCCTATCAATTTTAAAGTGTGAAAAACACGTTCAACTCTTGAGCTTTCAGGTTAAAATTTCATATCTTTAATGACAAGCCTGCCAGATATCAGCAGTCAGTATGGTTGACTGCTCTGTAATTTTATGGGGATTCTTTATAGGGTGAGTCACAGCGGATTGCTTCTCTTTCTCACACAGCTGACAAGGGCAGCGTTGCACGATACTGCACTGAAAGATCATAAATCTCAGTGAGGTCACCCAAAGGTAATGCCAGGATTATTTTAGATGAGTTGAAGATATGGAGAAAAAATGTTTTCTTTCTTTAAAAAACTGTTTTTTTTTTTAACACTAATTTTGTCTGAAGTGGCTAAACTTAAATTATCCAACGGTTTTATTTAAGGCATATGAATTTAACAATAAACTATTTTCATGGCTCATTCATTGATATCCTTGCTTATTAAAAGTCAGTTTAAGTCAACACAAATTATAAGTAATTAACAAGGCCTATTAAATAAAATAGTGGCACCCATGGTGCCCTGCAAATAACTACTACACTTTTATAAAGCATTTTAAAATTCCAGATTGTTTAAACAGATTTTCAGCAGTAATTAGGATGGTTATATATCTTCCAGTTAAGTCTTGAGTTTAGATTATCTAGATTATCTTTCTTTTTAAAGACAACTTTTTTATAGTAGTTTTAGGTTCACAGCAAAATTGAGAGGAATGCATAGAAGTTTCCCATTTACTTCCTGCTCACCCCACCTGCAAACATGCCCAGGCCCTCCATTATCAACATCCCCCACCAGAGTGGCGTATTAGTTAGAATTGATGAACCTGCATTGATGTACCATAATCACACAAGGGTTCATGGTTTACATTGGGATTCACTCTCAGTGTTACACATTCTGTGATTTGGACACATATATAATGACATGTATTCATCATTTTAATATCTTACATTGTATTTTCATTGCCCTAAAAATTCTCTGTGTTCCACCTATGCATCCCCTGTACCACTGATCTTTTTATTATCTCCATAGTTTTGCCTCTAATTCTTTTCTTACAAATGAAAAATTAAAGCGGAGATCCAGAGAGATCAAGGGATTAACTCCAAGTCACATAGAGATTCCTTTGGGTTTGCTGCCGTCTTCTGACTCACTGCTCTGACTTTCCTTTTTCACTGGCTACATCGACTTCTCTGTTGGAATGTATTGCATATTAAGATGCAATAGGCTATAACAAAATGATTAAAAAACATTTTGAGATTTTTTATCTGTCTGCTGCATTTATAAGTACAGTAGCACAAAGATAATAGCAGCCCGACTTCAGTGTTTCAGAGTACTATCTGTATTTCCTCCTGTTTGTCTATCAGTGGACATTAAATAGAGAGTAATTATTTCTTTAAAATTGATTTCTTATGACTGAACACAGTAGCTGAATTTTTAAAACACCTTTTACGAAAAATACTACACTTGGGACCACATACTTGATCACTTCAGGGAAAATTCTACTTTGGGTTAAGTGTGTATAATCATATACATAATGCAGTTTGCTCTTAATTGCCTCCTGATATATTAAATATATGAGAAAAATGTACATATTTCATTAATAATTTTAAGTTGACCAAATGATGAACAGAAGACTCCTTATTGGGAATGCTCTGATGTATTCTTAGTATTCCAGATCCTTTATCTAAACAAGAGCAAATATTTCTCTTCTAATCCAGTGGGGGTTTTTTCATGCTGGACAGTTTTTTTTTTCCCCCTCTCACCCAAAGACATATTTTTCATTGCTTTTATAAAGAGAGGAAGAAAGAGAGAGAGAGGGGGAAAGAGAAAGAAACATCCATATGAGAGAAAAACCTTGAATGGTTGCCTTCTTGAATGTGCCCTGACCGGAAACCAAACCCTCGACCTTTTGTTCTACAGGCTGGAGCTCCAACCCACTGAGCCACACTGGCCAGGGGAAGACAAGATTTTTATTGCAGAATTAAAACTGATAAACTTGATCCTTAACTCTGTGCTATTCAGATTTCCCTCATGAGGAACGGTTCCCCACACACCTGGGAGTTTTTGAGACGCTGAGCATTTGCCATTTGAGAACGTTGAGGAGGACTAGGCTGAAAGCTGGCAAGAAAAAAAGTTACAATTCTACGTCAATGTTTACGAAACTGGCCAGGCAGTGAGCCGTCGGCTCCAATATAATTGGATTGTGGTGGGCAAATATGAATATACACTTTCTTAGAAGAGTTACAGATTAATGTTTTTATGTACTGCACTTTACGATCAAAAGATGGGCCTGTTTGCACACATCCTGAAAACTATAATTTGATAACTATGTGGTGATTATTTCTTAGTAACTGTTAAAAGGCTGCCAACCAAAAAATTTGTAATAATGTTGTCTTATTAGTTATAAAAATATAACTGTTCCAATAAATTCTAAAACACCAGTAAGCATATAGCACATCAAATCTAGTTGTACTTACCCACTTTAGCTTTAAAAGCCTTTTTTCTCCTTAAATGAACTACATAAACATTATCTTCTATTATTACTGAAAAGGATTCTTCATAATTTTTTATAGCAACTTTGATTTTAGTCTGAGGGCTTTTAGATAAGTTGAAATGGATTCTTCCACTATGTGATTCCAAATTGTTGGCCCCTGCACTTTCCTGGTGTTGTATATTTGACTTTATAAAGTTAATATAGGGGCTCTTCTATTGCTGCAGGCAAATTTGGTAAATCTCAGTATCTGGTGTGCACAGAGATCAGGATACCTCTGACAATAACATACGACACGATGTTTTTTGGGGGGTTGGGTTGTTGCAAGATATAACTAAGATGGGATCATTAGACTGTATTCTTTAATCTTGATATTTTAGTATAAGTTCAAATGTTTCCTTTGAACAATAAATTCACTTTAAAAGACAAGATGAATACAAGGCTCTTTAAAAACTCTTTAATAAAAGAGTGCATATTATAAGTATTTCAGCCTTTGGATTTGATAATCTAAGAAGCTTTATTTTGAGAAGTCATTAATTTACGGTTTGACCCAGATCACCCTGTAAGGTCATAGTAGTTTCAGGCTTATCTCTAATAGCCTTCCCCTCGAGACACAAAGTATTGTTCCAGGAGAAAGAGCACAATTCCAGTGTGATCAAAAGGAGTCTGCAGGAGGCTAAGGGCACTAAGAAAAGACAAGATTTTTAGAAATCTTTAAACAAAAAAGAGTCAGACAGACCCAGATGAGCCCTCAGGAAAAGTGAAATGCTTGGTACATGTACACATTCTTGTACACTCTGAATAGAGCTGTTCCAACCAGGAATCCAAATCAGATTCTCAAGCCTGGTACAGAGTCAGATTACAGGCACTTGGCAGCCGAGTGTTTGTAGAATACCTTAACAGAATCAAGTAATAACCTGTCGGCCCTTGCCTATCGTTTGCTCCAAACTTACAGCTTTATGGATTTTTTCCCGTTACATTCCTTCCAGCCTCAATAGTTGGAGAGCATTTTCCAAAATATTATTCAACATCCCTCTAATACCAGAGGCAGTACCAGCACATCCTGGCATCAAGCCCGAAGTCGTACTTCAGGAATACACAGGCTGTCTGGGTGATGGCCAGATGCCAGTTCACGCAGCCAGCTTGTGGTTTGGACGCGTGGACCCATTCCTTTCTGTAACCCTGTCATAATTGCCTGCTTGCTTTCCCCATCCAGACCAGAATCTTAGCTCCTAGAAGGCAGGTGCTATGATTTTGTCTCTGCCACCTCCAGAGTGAGTCCACCAGGGATGTGGCAGGAGCACAAAGAAGGTAGGTTGAAGGAGAAAATCCATCTCTCCAGGAGGTTCTGAATTAGTCCCCCAAATCTCAGTTTTCCTGTTTAATACCCTTAAGTCCTGGCGGAGCTGGATTGAGTGAGGATCGGAGCTGCTAACTGGGGGAGGGCCCATTGCTGCCCCCATACCTGTGAAGTCCTGGATATGCAACCTTATTGGGCTCAAAGAATCCTTTCTAGGAGCATTCTGACAATCCCTTAGGCACTCGGCTCTTGGGGTCCGAAAATATTTCCTGAGTTGGTGCAGGGGCTGGAATTACAGTTCCAGCAACAGTAATATTGGTATCTTTCTCTAGCTGTAAAGGTAGTAATTTTGTATTTAAAACAACAAGCAAAATAATAGTAATAAAAAAAGCCCATGAGAATCTGTTTCTCTGGACATCCTTACAAAAGGCATAGAACTAAAACGTTCCTTAAGTCTTTACTTATGAGAAAGAGAAAATGACATGAAATGAAATCGATAATAAAAATTCAGGAAGCAAGGTCATTTTATTACAGAAATTGAATAGTGCTTTAGGTTTTACTGTCATCGAGAGGGTGCCACTCTCAAGGCTTCTTCAGGCATGTGACGCAGTAAAACTTTACCTCTTTGAACTACCCTGACCTGTGGAGCTCATTTCCAGTTAATGCATTGTTAGAGTTACAGAACCACATAAAAACAACAATTCTTTTGAAACTGTTGTAGTAATTAGGATTGGACTAGACAATATCGAGTGCATTGTTACAAACATTCAGTTTTTTGAGGCTGGCTTTAATGATTACTGAGAATGATATTCACATGTTGTTTCTGTGTAGTAAGATGGTTCAATATGTTAACTTTTCCCTCCTATGATGTATTTTCAGCCACTGATTTACCTTAGCAAACACTTTATAAAAAGAGCAAAGGTAAACTTAAAAACTTGTAGGTAATAAACAATTCCAAATCAGTAGAATTTAAATAAATGAAGTTTTATATAGAGTCCAGCACAAACAACACCCCTTTTTTATTATATAAAGATCTTTTACTACAAAATCATCAGCACGCAATTCTGTAACATAACAATATCACACTCAGGCACATCATGTGACATTTTAGGTGAAATGGTCAAATTACTGTCCATCTCAGGTGAGACATTCATGTGCCCTACCAACCACATTCAGTAATGTTACTTTTGCCAGACCCTGTATATCCTACTTTAATAAAAAAAAATCATTTTCAGCCCGGCTGGTGTAGCTCAGTGGATTGAGTGTGGGCTGGGAACCAGAGGGTCCCGGTTCAATTCCCAGTTGGGGCACATGCCTGGGTTGCAGGCCAGGTCCCCAGTGAGGGCCATGTGAGAGGCAACCATACATTGCTGTTTCTCTCCCTCTCTTTCTCCCTCCCTTCTCCTCTCTCTGAAAATAAATAAATAAAATCTTTAAAAAAAAATCATTTTCATTCCTTGTGGCAATTGCCTGTTAATTTGCCCTACTAATAATAAATATCTAATATCTGTAAGAATGTAAGATTGAAGTGAAAAATATGTTCTAGGCCATGCATTTTAAAACAGTTTTCTACAAAAGAAAAAGAAAAACAACCAAAATGCATTTCCTAAAGATTCAGATTTAGTCTTCAACATTTCTTTGCTTAAATGATAGAAGGAAGTGGTTTTGCCGTTTGTATTTTTTTCTTAAACCTTTCTACCCATACGTATCCATCTGTACTTCAAGACCCATAGCAATATTAACGTTTTTTAAGTGAAATTGTGTATTTTTTAAAGACTTTATTTATTTATTTTTAGAGAGGGGAAGGGAGGGAGGAAGAGAGGGAGAGAAACATCAATGTGCAAGGGAAACATCAATCACTTGCCTCTCACACGCCCCCACCTGGGGACTCAGCCTGCAACCCAAGCATGTGCCCTGACTGGGAATCCAATCAGTGACTTCCGGTTCCCAGACCAACACTCAATCCACTGAGCCACACCAGCCAGGGCTGAGGATGAAATTTAATGCACAGTGAACTTCTGTTCAGATTTGTTGGGGCACAGATATTTTGCAGTGGGACTTTATTCTATCATTAAGGATTTTGTTGATAAACTTTGTCCTTACTATTAGATGCTCTGTCTTAAAGGGAAAAGAAATGCTGAGGGTGGGAACAGTCATTTATAAAATACCATCATAAAACCATCAGGCTCCTGAGAGTTCTCTGATTAAATTTCATAATAACCTTAATTTCTCTAACTGAATCACTTCATTAAATTTTCTCCTGGCTTTTTAGAGTCGTGGTAGGAAGACAAATTAAATTCCAATAACTTATGCTATTCATTGGGCTTGACAGAGTTTCCTAAAAAGTTTAAATGATAATAAAGACAGATTATAGATTCTGGTCTATCCCCAAGTCTTAGTATAGATGTTTTCTGATATTTAAAAAAAGAATGAATTTTATTCAACTGCTCCAGGCTTAGATGAGATTGTTGGAATTTGGCATTCAGTGAATAGTTTTATTCTATCTACTTCTCTAATTCACTAAATGTGAGAAAGGTCTTCTGTAAGCTAAAAAGCTTTACTATGGAGAACAAGATAGTATCATACTTAACTAAACTTCTCCTGGAATATTTTGTTTCCTTTGCTATAGAAACAACATCCAGCAGTGGCCATTGAGAAGGATGTGAGTGTGTTTCAATGGAGGGCTATTTGAAGGAAATTCTATATACTTACCCTAAAAAGAGCAATTGAACAAGTTTCTCAGCCACTTATATTTCCCGTTTCTTTTTAGGTTGAGCTGTGTTATCCCATTGTCTTGATTGTAGAAGGACTGATAGTATCCAGTACAAATAATAATAATAAAATAAAATTTTTCTGCTCAGAATTCATTGTAAATATGTGTACTTTTAAATTTTGGCAGTTGCCCAGTGCTCCTATTCACTCATTCATTCCTTCATTCACTCATTCACTCACTCCCTGGCTCACTCACTCACTCATTCTATTCAACAAGCATTTACTGACCCCTGCTGTTTTTAGCTCCATGCTAGGTGCTCAGTAATCAAAGATAATGAGTCATGGTCCCTTCCCTCCAAGAGTCACCAGCTTCCAAATGTTTGGTCATTTTGGTTGTTATATTTTTACTTCTTTTCATCAACATCTATCTTTCTACAGATCTGTTAGGTCCTACAGTTATAGCAATAAAAAAATGTAAAAAGTGTTTTCCTTTATGAAGTTATTCTCTAGCCCAGTAATAAAAGATAACATGAATACAGTAAAGAAGCAACCAGTACTGAGCTGAACTTTTCAAATGCAGTAGAGCTACCAATCATACTAGTACAGAGACATAATCCTTTGGTGAGAGGCTAATTAATAAATGAAATAAAATTACAGGGTTTTTAAAAAATAGACTTTAATTTTTTAGAGCAGTTTTAGGTTCACAGTAAAATAGAAAGAAAGGTACGGAGATTTCCCATTAATGTCCCATGACCCACACAGGCACAGCCTCTCCCATTATCAGCATCCCCCACCAGAGTGCTGTACTTGCGATCACCTGTGAAACCTATAATGAGGCATCATTATCACCCCAAGTCCATAGTTTGTATTAGGGATCATTCTTGGTGTTGTATGTTCTATGGGTTTGGACAAATAGGTAATGGCACCTATCTGCCATTATAGTATCATACAGAATATTTTCACAGCCCTGAAAATCCTCTGTGCTCCAGCTATTCATTCCTTTCTACTCCTGCCCCAGAAACCAGCAATTTCACTGTCTCTATGGTTTTGCCTTTTCCTAAATGTCATATAGCTGGAATCATACAGCCTTTTACAACTGGCTTCTTAGTAATATGCATTTAAGATTTCTCCATGTCCTTTCATGACTTGAAAACTCATTTCTTTTTAGTACTGAAATATATTCCATTGTCCTTATGTACCATGGTTTATTTAGCCATTCACCCACCTACTGAAGGCCATCTTGGTTGCTTCCAAGTTTGGCAATTATTGTGAATATAGCTGCTATAAATATCTGCATGCAGGTTTTTGTGTAGACATAAGTTTTCAACTGCTCTGGGTAAGTGCCAAAGACTGGCTGCTGGATCATGTGGTAAGAGTATGTTTAGTTTTAAGAAACCACCTTAGAAAGGAAGGGCGAGAGGGGTGGGGAGGGAGGGGGGAAGAAACACCAAAATGTCTTCCGAAGTGGCTGCACCATTTTGCATTCCCACCAGCAGTGAGTGAGAGCTGCTGCTGTTTCTCATCCCCGCCAGCATTTGGTGTTGCAGTGTTTTGGATTCTGATCATTCTAACAGGTATATTGTGGTATCTTGTTTTAATTTGCGTTTTCCTGATGACATATGATGTGGAGCATCTTTTCATGTGCTTCTTTCCCATTTATATGCCTTCTTCGGTGAGGTGCCTGTTAAGGTCTTTAGCCTATTTTTTTTCCATTGGGAACGGTGACTTTTTTAAAATGACAGTTTACATTCCATATTATTTTATATTAGTTTCAGGTGTATAGCACAGTGGTCAAAGTGCTCCCCCCAGTATTTCCAGTGCCCACCTGGCACCATGCATTGTTATTAAAATATTATTGACTGTATTTCCTATGCCGTACTGTACATCCCCGTGAATATTTTGTAACTACCAATTTGTACTTCTTAATCCCTTCCCCTTGTTCACCCAGCCCCTCAACTTCCATCCCCTCTCGCATCCATCAGTCTGTTCTCTGTATTTATGTGCCTGTTTCAATTTTGTTCATTTATTTTTTTCTTTAGATTCCGCTTATAAGTGAAATCACATGGTACTTGTCTGTCTCTGACTAACTTTATTTCACTTAGCATAATACCCTCTAGGTCCATCCACACTGTTGCAAATGCTAAAATTTCATTCTTTTTAGGGCTGGGTAATATTCCATTGTATATATGTAAGAAAGGTGATTTTTTAGTAAGAAAATTGATTTTTTAAGAGATTAATCGAAGTTTGGAACTACAAATAGAATATTAATCGAAGTTTTAGAACTACAAATAGAATAGAAATTGATTTTTTAAGAGATTAATCGAATTTGGGAACTACAAATAGAATATTAATCGAAGTTTTAGAACTACAAATAGAATAGAAATTGATTTTTTAAGAGATTAATCGAAGTTTGGAACTACAAATACAAACTTTAAATAGAAATAACAGAACTACATTCTAAAGAAGTTTCTAGACTCAGACTTGGGAGTAGCATTTGACTTACTGAGAGCTTTAATATTTCAGTAATAATTCAATAGTCTTAACTATTAAATAGTTATTAAATTGACTGACTTTATTTGAAAAAGGTAAAAGGCAAATACCAGTTTTCAAGTATACCAGCTGTGACTCAAATGTTGACAAGTTTTGCTGTCACATCAGACTTTGTTATATAGGCAAGCATGTTAATTAACTGTGGTTTCCTGAATGTTGTGTCATTCAGATTTTTGGCTCCGCCCACTCTTTAATTACTACTGTTCAAAGAGACTGATCTAGTGAGAGATATGCTTAGGTTTTACCATGAGTCATGAAAGGGCCAGGCACTGCTTTCATCGCTTTTTGCTTTGTAGTACCACTTCTCAAACTCTCTGTACAGAGGAACCACAGATTTTTTAGTTTAGTTTTTTTATTTCTCTCCAGTCACAAATCAATACTTCTATACAAGTGAAGTGACAGAAAAAATGAAAATGTTAAAAACATATAAAATGCAAGCCCTAATTTGGTTTAGAAACAAAATTCAGCTATCAGATTCCTTTAAAGGTTTTAAATGCTGCCTTTTGCCTTCAGGATGGGCCTCCTAAAGTGCTCGGGACACGGTTCTGCGGTTGCTCTGCTCTGCAGGTCAGCAGGCCTTTCGCAGTCCCTCAGTGAACGTCTGCCTGAACGGAGCCTTTGTTTCGCAGGGAAGATCTCGACATTATTGTAGTCATCTACATCCCATACTTATGTTTGGTATTGCTTTGTTTTAAAGTTAGCTTTTTAAAAAAATTATGGATATGGAACTGTCAAAATTTGTACCTGCTGAACACTTCTTTAGAAATTTTAAATTACCCCCTACCCCTTCTAAGTCTATTATATTTAAAATACGTCTTTTCATGTAAAATGCTCTCCCAGGCATTATCTCACTTGATCCTCTTGACAGCAGTGAGGTTGGATACTTATTATCTCCCCCATTTTACCAAGGAGAGAACTG
>PVJI01000328.1:0-62429 GCA_004026765.1 Micronycteris hirsuta | reverse complement strand
GCTATACCAGCCAGGGCTCTGACTCCTCTTTTAGAACTGTGAACAATCTCCATCAGTGTTTTAAATAAAATTGCCACTAAGGTCAAAGCACCAGACTGCTAGTTTCTAGCTCTGGATCTTTTTTTGACAATAGTGATATAATTTTTTTTTTTCACAGTGAGAATCATCCTTTAAGGAAAATTTTATCTTAGTCTCAGCACTTGTAAATCAGTTCTAGAAACTGTTGTACTTCAAACCCTTCTTTGTTAAAACACTCTTTTAACGCTCAGCATCCATTCTTCATCCCATGATTCTCTGAGGAAGAAAGGTCCTCGCTTTCTTGGCCTCCTCCCCACTTGTCCCAATGGTCTGTCCTCTCTGTGAAGGTGGAGGCAGAGGGATGCCTGCTCTGTTACTGCCCCCCAACCCCCGCCCGCCCGCCCGCTCACAGAGATGTACTCCACCCTTTCCTTTGGATCTGTGGATGCCACATACCTTCTGCCTGGTGACCCTCATCCCTTGTGTAAGGGAATGAGTGCTCTCTGCAAAAGAAATGCCTGCTTCTTTTTCGTTTGAATTGTATATTATTGACGTACTCTTTGTTATTGTCTTACTTTGAAGATATATCTCTGCCCTTTGTTTTTACTGGAGGATCTTAAACTACTTCCAGTATGTGTGTTGTATAGTTTTTAAAACTTAATCATTTCTCAGTGCACTGAATTTTGGCAGCCAACAACATACTTTCTTTGCTTTACAATGTTGTCTAAACTAGAAATGAAATGCTTTAAAATTAGATACATGTCAAATATATTTTAATATGTGGTTAAAAGACAATATAATTTTTTAAATGACCTCAAAATTAATGCTAAAATCCAACCATTCTTTTTAATTTTTTCTTTCTAATTTTCCATGAATGCTTACCTGCTTTGGAGAGAAATCAAGATGAGGACTTTTAATTTAACCTCTTTAATATTTTAAATCTAACTTAAAAATGTTTTAATTTAACTCCTTTTAAAGAAGTATCTTGAAGATGAACCAGGAGCAGGTGTGAATGAGAGAGCTCAATAGAGAACACAGTGTCATAAAGGATTTGTTGTTCTTTAGAAAGATGATCATCTTCACATAAAGGACCGAGCGAGGTAGGACTTGTGCTTCACTGCAGGAGGGCCTTATTTTACATGTAATTCACTCTGCTTTAAGTGATTGATAATTGATAATTGAGTGATTAATAATTGAATTCACTACATTCTGGGGAGTGGGGTTTTTTTGGTGCTTTTTATAAAAGATTTAGTAAAATCAGAAGTTTTATTTTTTTTAATGTTACCTAAAGTTTGGTTATGTCCTCAAATGAAAAATATTCCTAGTTCCTCCCTGTGTGTGAACATTCAGCTCAATTCACTGTGATCTAAGTATTATTTCTCAGAGCCTTCTCTCAGCTGTGCTTGGTGTATATTCTCTCTTTGTTTTATCATTAATGGTGTACAGTGATCTCTTTGGCAATCAGCAAACTTTATAGCTTACTGTGATGTAGAACCTTGTGGGAAAAAAACTCCACTTATATAAACTGCTTTCTAAATAGTCATTTTTGTTCAATAAATAATTTTTGAAACAAGTTTAAGAAGCTTAACAATTTTTAAAAACTTCATATAACTATGCTCAATATAGGAAATAAGGAAAACCATGAGATAAGAAAAGTTATCTAAAATCTCACTGCCAGAAGCAAATACTACTTTTAACTTTCTTTCCTTCTAGTCATATCTATGCCTTTTTTTCATATTTGAGACCATATAGTGTAACCAATATGTATCGTCAATGTATGCACCCTGCTTTTTAAAACTAACATTATACCATAAGGGTTTTCCACAAGAATTATTTTTCTTAAACATTTTTATAGCTTTGTACTATTCAGCTGTGTAAGTACAGGATAAATTTCTTGACTGTTCTCTTATAGACATTTTGTTTGTTGCTAGTTTATTTGCTGGTGTGTGGTACAGGGAACGATTATGCATAATGTCTTTTCTGTAATTAGAATGATCTCCGTAGCATATATTCCCAGTTTTGAAATTTTGTAGTCAGAAGGAATGAATGTTTTTGAGGCTTTTGGTACATACAGCCAGATGGTTCTACAAAGGACTCTACCAACATTATACTGTTTGTCCATTTTTTTCCTAGGAGAGGGTCCAAGATTGTTGTCACTCTAAAAAGGTTAAGAACCACTGATGTATGGTTATAAAAAGATTTTATGTTTCTTGGGGTCATCCTGCCATTTAGTTTGAAATTTTGTAATCAGAAGGAATGCATGTTTTTGAGGCTTTTGATGCATATAGCCAGATGGTTCTACAAAGCACTCCACCAACATTATACTGTTGGTACTTTTTTTTTCTAGGAGAGGGTCCAAGATCGTTGTCACTCTAAAAAGGTTAAGAACCACTGATGTGTGTTTATAAAAAGAGCTTTTATGTTTCTTCAGGTCATCCTGCCATTTAGCTTTCTAGAAGCCTAGCAACAAGCATAGCCTGAAAAGTAAAGAGCAAGAAATGTGTTGAAAATGTGATCATAATGAGACCTGTTTGTGATCACAACTGAGGATGCCCTTCAGGAACACCAAGGGGCTTCAGGGAGTAGAAATGGCGCTGCTTCTTCCTCAGTGTCAATTTGAAAACATTATTTTACTTACTTCATTTGTCAATGGCAGACAAATAGATTTTTGAAAACCATTTAATGTTTCTGTGAACTAAGAATAACTAGCATAGTGGCTGAGTTTAACATTTGTATGTGCTGAGGTGACTAACTGAAAATAACTTTTTTTCTCTGTAGAAGTAAAATTGTGAAATGAGTATACCATTCTAAGGTATTACATTTTCCTATATCTTGATATTTACCTAGGCTAGTGGACCTCACTGTAAGTTATCACTAGTTTTTTTAAGTACTAATTGGAAATTTAGTAGTTTCAGAAGTTTAGCCTTTTCTGGATATTTTATTACTAGCCCTTTCTGAACTATTTTATTACTAATCTAGTTAATAGCATTGTGTTGATTTGAAAATAAAGAAAATTTTATTGAACCTACAGAAATTAACAGTGATTATAAGGAATACATTTAGGTTTTTGCATTTTAAAAATCTTCAGGATCGTTACCACTTTTATAGCTAAAAGTAATGAGAAACTTGTGGGTGCCTCCCACTCTGGAGAGAGGAAAATAGTTAAGAACCAGTTTCATAATTACTTTACTTCTTTCCTTCTGGAGTACCTTCTAAACAGAGTGATCATTTCATTTCAGAACCTTTTTTGGCACTTTGGGAGAAGGACCGCGTAGCAGCTGGTGAGCGACAGGAAGCAGTTCTGTCAATTAGCTGAGGGAAGCTAGTCAATCAGACGCGCTCAGTTTAGCTGCTCTGACACATTCCAACCAACCTCAGTCACACAAAGCTGCCAAAGTGGTACAACTGAAATAAAAATTAAAAAAAAAAAATAACATAAAGTACACGCTCCTTTAAAGATATGGAGCCCGAGAGACATCATGTTTCCTAATGAACAGGTATGTCTGTTTTGTTTATGGGTGTAGGAATAAGGGAAATCGAAATGTCAGAGAATTTAGTAGAAAAGAAGATACATACTAGAAACTCTTAAAGGAGTAAAAGACTATATAAGACTCTCCTCAACTAAAGCTTTTAATCTGGTTGAGGAAGAAAAAGGAACACATAGGATAATCAGAGGATTATAAAAGTATTAAGGAAGAGAAATTAACAAGAGAGAAAAGTATGACTGGAACTAGAGCAGATGGCAGGGGCTGAGTCTTCATAAAAGGAATTGGAGCTGAACCTGGAAAGAACAGAGAGGAGGGAGCCAGGGCAGCGCTGTGGGCTAAGGTCAACAACCTGAGCCACACTCTAGAGGCAGGGCTGGAATGCTTTTTTTTTTTTAAGTTTTATTACATTTATTGGGGTAACAATAATAAAATTACAGAGGGTTCAAGTGTTCAATTCTATAATATACCATCTGTGTAAAATTGTATTATGTGTTTACCACTCAAAGTCAAGTCTCCTTGTCATCATATATTTGACCTTCTTTTTCCTTTGACCTCTCCCCAGCCTCCTTTCCCCCAGTAGCCACCATACTGTTGTCTGTGTGTTTTTGTTTGTTTGTTGCTTTCAGTTTTATATCTTATATATGAGTGAAATGATACAGTTTTTGACCTTTTCTGACTCATTTTACTTAACACAGTACTCTCAGGTTCCATCCATATTGTCACAAACGGCAGTATTTCATCTTATGGCTGAGTAGTATTCCATCGTATATATGTACCACATTTTCTTTATCCAGTCATCTACTGAAGGACACTTTGGTTGTTTCAGTGTTTTGGCTACCATGAATAATGCTGCAGTGAACACAGAGCTGCATATATCTTTGCAAATAGATGCTTCCAAATTTGGGTTTAGATACCCAGAAGAGGAGGTTCCAGGGTCACTTGGAAACTGTATTCTTAATTTTTTGAGAAACCTCCATGCTGGTTTCCATAGTGGCTGCGCCAGTCTACATTCCCACCAACGGTGTATAAGGATTCCTTTTTCTCTACAACCTCTCCAACACATGTTATTTCTTGTCTTGTTGATAATAGCCAGAGAATGCTTTTTTTATGATCTCCTGAGGGGTCTGCCTGACTAGAGTCCAGGGAACAGCTTGAGTGAATAAAAATGGGTGACATTAAAAGGCCATGCAAAGGATTTTAATTCTGATGTGTTAGAAAAAGATGCGGAGCCTGTCAATTTGTTAAAAAGAAATCCCCAACATGTGCTGTGAAAGCAGCGTTTGACACAGGCAAGGCTGATTGTAACCTGTTGTGTAGAATGGTCTAAATGGGGGAGACTGTTGGAGTAGTTCAGACACCAGTGGCGAGAGTATGGATTCCAAGGAAGCGAAAAATACCTGTGTCTGCATCGGATCCCTTCCTTCCTGTTTCAGGAGAGGGACTGCCTTCTTCCTGGCCAGGCCACTCCCAAGTCTGCTTTGGCTCCTTCCCATCCCGTATTCTCAGGAACTTTCTACTTTTGATTACTCCTTCTCTCACATGTATTTTAATACCTATCCCTTACCTTTCTTTAAAAATGATCAAGACTTTCCCATTAATGACAGACAAACAAACAAACAATTCCCTCAGTTCACTTTATTTCCCCCAGGTACCTCTCCTTTTATCTTCTCCCCCTAACAGGCAGAGTTGTCACAAATGCTGCTTATTTTTGCTTGCACCACTTCCACATCTCCTACCTCCACACCTGCACCCACTCCTGTTGGGCCCTTGACCCCATTACACCGTCAGAACAGCGCTCACTGAAGTTAGCAGTCAGCTTCCGCTAACCAAATCCAATCCTCTCACTTGGCTTCTCAACAGCATTGAACACTGTTGACTGTTCCCTCTGTCCTGAACACATGGTTTTGGTTTTTGGTTTTCTTCTAACATGTTGGACCAGTTCTCTCTCTCCGTGTAGTCTCATTGTCCTCCTCAAGGCAGAGTCCACGGCCCTCTCCTCTTCTCAGTTTATGATCTCTCCATAAATAGACTCACCCAGGTCCTTATGCAGTTATTAGCTATAAAGATGTCTGCCAAATTTCAATGCTCCAGTCCAGACCACTTCACTGAGATATGAAATATATGTTTCCATCTTCTCTTGAACATTTCAGGAGCACTTCAAACTCAGCATATCCAAAAAGGAATTTGTTGTCTTTAATTCTGACCTTTTTCAGTGTTTTCTCTTTCCATAAATAGCATCCAGATGTGCAAATTAGAAACCTTCAAGTCATTCTCGACACCTCCGTCTCCTTCACCAGACATATCCTGTCCATCATTAAATTTCGTCATTTCCTAATTAGGCCTCGTCCACTCTGGCCTCCTTCCAGTCTGTTCTCTGCCTCCTCAGCCAGTAGGCTCTTTCCAAAATGCTCCTGTCCCTTCCAGGAGCATTCAAACTATGAACTGGCTTTTCATTATTCTTGTTAAGACCGCATGCATTACCGGGGACACCAGCCCCTGCTTGGTGTGGCTGCCACCCAGCCTCAGCCTTACCCCCACCGGGTCCCCCTGACTCTGCTCTCCAGCCACATTTAGTCCTCCTTCCATGGGTCTTTTTTGTTCCTGTTTAGCAAGAGCTGTATTTCTTTTCAATGAAATGCATTGTGGTGATGATGGTTAATAAAATTATATAAATTTCAGACAAACAACTTTATAATTTGATCTCTGTATTGCGTGCTTACAACCAAAAGTCTAGTTTCCTTTCATTACCATATATATGACCCCCCCTATCCAATTTGCCCTCTCCCATCCCCCAACCCCTCTCATAACCACCATTCTGTTGTCTGAATCTGAGTTTCTTTTTGTTTTGTTGTGTTCTGTTAGTTCGTTCATCCCTTTTTTGTTTTATATTCCACATGAGTGAAATCCTCCCATAGGCCTTCTTGCTGTAGGGAGTTTGCACGAAATATTCTCTATCTGGACCTTCTCTCCCCTCTCTACCTAGTTAGCTTCAGATCTCTGCTCAGTAATCCTTCATTCTCAAGGAAGCCTTCCCTAAATCCCTAGGTGAGATCCGCCCCTGACCGGGTCTCACAGCATATGTGTGTGATTGTTTGATTATTGTCGCCTCCATTGACAGAGAGCCCCAGGAGAGCAGAGATGTATTGGCTCGTCCCTCTAACCCTGCAGCCTGGTAGAAAAGGGACTCAATGCATGTTTGTCAGTCCATCAATTAGACGTTCCTTTCAGATGCCTAGGGCAGAACAAGAAGATCTTAGAAATGCCTCTAGCATTCTCGATGATAGAAAATTATAGAATCTTTCCTGCTGCAGCTGGATAGGAGTTAATTGTGAGCAGTCCTGAGGTCCCTCTAGGCCCGTGTTCTTGGGGCCTCCTCCAGTGTGTATCACAGAGCTGGTGAGTGAGTCATGCTGCGGAGCTGAGACTAAAATACTTGCCTTGCCTACACCTTCAGGCCTTGGAATTCTCATTAATTTAACAACTTGCCTGCAGTTTTTAGCCCTGTTGACCACTCCTTTCTTGAAGTTCTCTCCCACATTGCTTTCCCAGTATTTTATTTCCAAATATTTTTCTTATCCGTCTGAAAACATCTCAGCTCTTCTTTCTGTTCATTTGCTCCATCAGAATACTCATTCCAAAATTCAGCCCTGATCTGGCACACTCCCCTCTCACGGCTCCCATTTCTAAGAGGATAAAGTCTGAACCTGCTGGCATTTCTTAAGAGGCACTCTGAGGCACTGCCAGAATCTCGAATCTCATCTACTGCCACATCCCCATATGTCCCCTGTACTTGTTACACCAAACCATTTGGAGTTCTCTGAATGTTACATGTTCTTTTATGCTTTTGTGTCTTTGCCTCAGTCAAGAATGGCTGCCAAACCCCCATCCCCTTGTCCTTATCTACCAACCGTTCCCACCATCTATGCGCCGGGAGTGTCTGCTGGGTTTGAAATGTAGATCATATCACAGCCTCCTCAAGCATCCCTTCCCCCAGGCTGTGACTCCCTCAGAAGCAGGGCTTTTCATATAACAGTACTTCAGTAAAAGTCATATAACAGTCCTTTAGAGAGTGCCTGGCAGACATTAGACCTGTACTAAATATTTGGATAACTAAAAGGACAGTAAATTTATCTTTTAATGATGCATATAAATACTAACCTGAATGCCAAATAACACTCTTGACAAACTAGAGTATCTGTCACTGGCTAAGCATACCCTCCTGAGAGAGAGATCAGGCCTGTTGATAGCTGAACAGTAAAATGTCAGGTTTATTACATAAATAACCTTGATCTTCTCTGAATGTGTTTTTTCTGTCTCACATAGTTATGTTTCCTTGTCACACCCTCCTAAAATGGGTTTCTAGTCATGACTCGGTAGTAAAATGTTGCTCCACACTTAAAATTGATGAAGCTGCCCTGAAAACTTGAAGGAATTTTTTTTTGAGTTGAGTTCTTTTCTTTTTTGATTTGCAAGAGATTCTTATACCAATCAAAACATACGTGTTCTGAGCCTCACACTGCAATACTTTTTTATGAGCTGTTATGAAAGCCAAGCTTCAGGACAAAGCAAAGAAGCACTAGAGGAAAAGCTATTTCATGCATTTCCAGCTGCAAAAAGTAGTAACATTTCATGTGGGAGTGAGTGATGTATTCATTCTAGAATTTCTCCCCTAGAGGGATAATAGGACATTGCTTTTTCAGCTTTCAAAATGGTATTACAAACATTCGCCCCCAACATAAATACCACATTTGACCTCATTCTGCTTTCACTCAGGAAAACGTTTTTTCCTTACATTGATGATTCTGTTGGTGATATAATTTCTGATAAAGTTTTCAGGAAGCTTTGGAAATCATTCTGTGATTTTACTGCGATGGCCAGATGTGAAGCAGAATTAGAATTAAACAGCTGGGCTTTGGCTGGTGTGACAGTATGAAAGGCATTGTTACCGGAAACGAGATGCAAAGGGTAGGACTAAAGAAGCACTTCCTCAGGTTTTGTTGGTTGTTTTTGTTTTTCTGTTAACATTTTGGACCCAAGGGTTCATGTTGGGATTGCTCTGTTAAAATATTTTACAGATGATCTAGAAAAGAAGGAGATTTTTAGCTTTTAAGAAAGTAGACTTGATTGGCACAAGCTGGAAGAAAGTTCCACAGTGTTACGTGAGTGGGCAGAAGAGGAGCAGATGGGACCTCATTTTCAATGAATTCAGCTTTTAAGTAGTTCCTCCTTTCTCCACCTGATGAAATGCTGTGATTGTTCTTATTCAGCAGGGTTAATTTCTTATTTCTTATCCCACAGTGCTTTTTGGTTTTAAAATCTATATTTTCTCTCTCCACGTGCATACATAATATATATGCATACATAAATTATTCATGTGTTTAAAAATCTTCACAGATTTTATTTTATAATCTTTCTTTCATTGCTTTGCTTTCCTATTTTTTTTCTCCTCACTTATTCTCCAATACCTTTCTTATTTTCAGACAGATCATTTAGTAGAAATAACCAGGTAGGGTATTTATTATAACATATTGACAATTTTATTAGAATAGTTTGTGTAACTTATGGGTTTATTTAGAATGAAAATAACACTTAAGAACTTTCTTTTTAAAAATCCAGTAATTCCTTAGCTCCCAAACAGAGAAAGTTAAAATCTACCCAATATATCTTTCTATGATATATTTTAAAATAGATATGTTAGATATACTTCATATACTTTAAAAGTACTGTAATCTGCCTTTTACTGGCTGTGGGAGATGAAGCTTACTAGTGACACTGGTGTACCCTGTACGTTTGCCCTGCCGTAACCTCTGTGCTCTCGTCACTGAAAAACGGCGTCAGTTTGACAAACAGGCTTTATCACTTTTTGAAATATGCTGCAAAATTATTCATTGATCATTTGTTTTATACTCATATTTGATTCTTAAAGTTCAGTTCTGATCAGCTAAAGATTTAATATTAAATATTTGCAATAAGAAAGACTTTTTCAAACTATGAAGTATATACGTGATTCAGTTCTTGAGCTAAGGCATGAACTGAAAAACAATTATTTGGATTTCATAAATATGTTCAAATTTCATGTGTTTCATACATTTTGGGTTAGCTCTCTATGATAATACTATAACTTTGATCTGGGCATTTATACCATCTTATAAATAAAAGTTTTTGTAAAAGAATAATCAGTTTGTTGGTGTTTTTTCCCTATTGTAGACATTAACTTCTGTTTTGATCCTTTGATTGTTCGTTTCTTCTTTTAATTTATTCTCCCATAAGTATTACCTGGTGTTTTTCTGTCCTGACTTAGAATCTCTATCCTATAACTGTTTTATAACAAGGACCAAATTTAGCAGGAAAACATTTGCAAGATAAATTGGCCTAGAAGACCAAGACTAACACCCGAAGATTTACTTTCTCATGTTTAAATAAAGTGCTCATGTTCTAAATTTCACTTGCAGACATGCATCGTTTATCCAAATGTGAAGAAGAGAAGGAACTAAAAAAAGGATTATTCAAATTTTAGATTTGTAGGGAGAATAATGTTTTTTAGTCATCTTATTTGGATTCCCAAAATGCTAGCTTAAACCAAGCCAAGCAGTGACATAAGACGGTGGATCCAAAGTCAGTTTATATTCCCAAGGGAATAATAGATGATCCCCCAGGTAGGCACTCTCTATTTCTTCAGTCAGTGAAGAAGTACACTCTGAGTACCTACTGTCTACTTGGTACTTTGGACACACAGATAAGTAATACACTGTCACCGTCCTCAAAGAGTTCTCAGTCCAACTGGGGAGGAGTATGTACACAGATACTAAGGCAGTGTGGGAAGAGCAGTGCTAGAAATACTCTCTGGACTGTTGAGAATAGAACTTTAGAGATTATAGTGTTAATACAGAGGTGGAATTTGTGTGAAATCTCCCCTATCTCGGTTGTAATTTTAATTTATATGTTAAAAATTGACAGTTTTTATTACCAAGAAATTTACAGTTTATAACCTGATACCTTTAAAAAATGCAGTGCATTAACATGGGTTTGAAACATTTTTAATTTTATCATAATTTGAAGCAATTTGACCACTTTAGGTTGGGTGAACTAAATTTTGTTTTAAATTATACTATTTCTTCTGAGGAAATGTAGTGGATTTTATTACCCACGCTTACTGATGTCAAAACCACTTTTAAACTATACCTAATCACTGGAATAATCTACAGTATAAAAGATCAAACAAAAGAATTAGAATATTTTTATACTTTGGAAGTTTTTATTTTTAGTATAGCCTCTTATTTCTGAAACATTTTAAATAAATGTATACTCTATAAAGAAATTCATACTTGCTCATTAAGTGTGGGTTCTAGTGAAATAAAGGTAGCATTTCCTGTCAGCTGAGTAACTTTCCTGAACCCTGAATGAAAAGATGCTTTCCCATAGAGATGAGAAGTAATACATATAATGTTCAATAATACGAGGGATATTAAATATCAAATCCTTACTGTAGTATATGTACTTGACATAAAAATGACTATGGAAATTAGACTCACTAATTTATAACTCCGGATACCATCAATGCATAATTATTATCAAAATATAGAACATTTGAAACATGTTTTAGTATTTTAATAAATATTAAATTGAAAGTAACCTGGTGGGAAGAAGCCTTTTAACTCTTACTGAGTTTCTTAAACGATTTTAAATGTTTAGAAGGAATCAGTATTTCACTCTAAGCCTCCAGATTTTATCATTTCCCTAGAAGAAAAAGCCTTGCTGGGATGAGAGTACATGCCTTTGCCTTCTGCCTGAAGGAATTCACAACCTCCCCAGGGAGAGGCCCCAAAGAGGTGGTTGGACCAGGATAAACCAAGAGCTCATTACACGCATCAGAAAATGTAGATAACCATAGATAACCTTCAGGAGGTGGTTTTTTTGTTTGTTTGTTTTTTATTGTATTTATTTCTTAGAGAGAGTGGACGGGAGAGAGAAGGAGAAGGAGAGAAACATCAAGGTGTGAGAGAAACATCCATTGGTTGCCTCTCACACACCTGCTACTGAGGTGCTGGCAGGCAACTGAGGCATGTGCCCTGATTGGGAATTGAACTGGCAACCTTTTAGTTCACAGAGCAGTGCTCAACTCACTGAGCCACACCATCCAAGGCTGGAGGTTATTTTTAATAACTTAAATAGTTGATTGCCCCCAAAGAGCTGGTATTTTTCTACTGAAAATATAATACTTTCAGTACTTCCATTTTGCCATTATTTAATTCAGGCAAATTACAACCTCATTTTGTCTCATCCTAATGTGGGTAAGAAATTGTTTTTAAATTGAGGAAAAAGAGCCCAAGCCTTAAAATTTGCCATATCTAGGTATTCTGCAATTGACCGTGATCATTCCACAGGACACATAAAGATCTTCAGAAAATTATTGTCAGTGCAGATGGATACCACTTCAAGAATATTGTATGAAAATCCAAGTCCACAAACATTGACTAACCAGTTGCACAACTATGAGTCTTATTGTGAGACTCTTTTATAATATTAATCTCCCTTTTATTAATATGACTGGCTAAATGTTCAAAGTGTGATATAGTCAAATTTTTAGGAAGATGCCTATTAATTTTCATTTATTCACAATAGTACAGGATAGATCTGTATTATATCCTGTATTTTACATTTTGCTTATTTGGTTAAGGAGGGGTGGCATTTAATTGATCGAAAGTGCCCTTTTATGAACCTGGTAAAATGTTTCCAGTAGGTGGTTAAAAATGCACCACTTACTTATCCATTTGTAACTGTGGTTGCCATAGTATATCCTAAGTTTTTAAAGAAAACAAAAATAAAAACAGTAATGATTAGCTGTTATGTAATAGCAGCGCTCTGCAGTCCAGAGTCTCCGTGTTTCAGTCCCTAGAGTAGATCTGGGTCAGGCTGGCTTACTGTGCCGTACTTAGCCTCGGACTGGTGGTTGCTCTGCCAAAGTCTAATATATAGCACTGGGGTTGCTGACCTGATTTCCTTCGGTGGAGCTGTTACTGTGATGTCAGCCATGCTGTTTTCTCCATTCTGTTACCTTTTGGCTTATCTGCTGGCCTGGTACCTAGGGAAAAGAAGGAGAAGAAGAATAGGAATTTATCCTGAGTCTATTTCTTTCAGGAGATAATTCTTCTATGAGAGTGTAATATTTTTCCTTACTGATAACCCACACCCTTCTTTATTCTCAGTTCTGCCCTTGTGGCCAGTAGAGACACTGCCCCGGCCTCACATCTCTTCCTAGTGTATGGGTCTTTAAATGTACTTGGAATAGGGTCCCTTTCCATGAGGGAGGACATCCTAACTATTCAAGGACTGGTAATGTGTCGGTTTAATCTTAGGTTTATCCATATTAAACCCTGATTAAGCAGAGATGAATTACTTGACCCTTGTCCCTCCTCCCATGCCCAGTAGGGCCACTGACTCCCGATGCAGTCAACTCTCAGTGCTCTGAAAGGAGCAAGACTGGATGGTCTTCAGACAGTTTTTAGTATAAAATCAGCAGGAGGCAAATCAGCTCAGAATCCAGCTCTAGGTAACCAGAGAGAAACAGAGGTACTGAGGCTGGAGCACCCTACGCTCCCACCCACATCCTGCCTCAGGTTAGTGAGAGTCTGTTTGGCCCAGCCTATGCGCTCACCCTGTTTCTTCTAAAACAATGAGGTTTCTTCTCCCGCACTGCTTTGGTTTTACCATCTCCGCCCCTGCTCTCTTTGCCTGCTTCTTCTGCTCCTTCAAGGTGAGTAAGTGCAGCTAGAGAGAGGATGCTGATGTGATTTTTCTAAGTAAAGATTTTTTTTATCAAGGGGGTTTTTAAGTCATAGCATTAGATTTGACTTATGTTTTTAAGTTCTGTGACTCATGCAGAATGACAGCCAAATAGTGTACATCTTATTAGCAGTGGCCAGTTCCTCAAGCTAAATTGTAATTTCTCAAGAGATCATGTAACTGCAGAAGCTTATCATTAAGAGTTTCATTTTCCAGAGTTTACCTATAATTTCAAATCCAGACAGGCCTATAGTACTTTCATTTGCTCTAAAGACCATTTTTCTAAATCCCTTCGTGTTCATATCATTTCTACCAAGGCATCTTGGGCAAATACCCATAAGTAAGTTAGATATGAAGGTGAGGGAGGAACTTAGTTAATTGTAAGATGTGAAACAAATAGCCTGACCCAATTTCTGATAATCTCATATTTCCGCCTGGTGGTAAGTGATTCTGTTTTTCAGTACATTTCACCTTTATGAACATACGGATCTTAGAAGATTATCTGCTGATTCTCTTTTCCATTTCTAGTCACCAGTGATTCATTGATTTTTAACTGCACAGCGAATCAGTTGGTGCTTATGAAGGTATCACAGTACCAGTGAGTCAGAAAGGCATCTGCACATTTTCATTCACTCTCAGGAAGGAGGAGTTTTCCCTCTCAGGGGAGTTGAGTGATTATACTCCTTTACAGCCATTCTTCAAATCATATAACATTAGATTTGACATGATTATTCTTAATTGACTTGGGACTAGACAGACAATTCTTATATTTGGTTTCGCCTTCAAATTTAATGACATGCAGGCTTTGAGAAGTGAGCGAATTCAGTTTTTCTAGTGAGTATTACATAGCATTATTGAGGGTACAGTACTGTGCACAAAATATAGAGTTATATCCCATTCCCTTGCTGAATTCATAATTTTGCCAGAAAGGTTTTCTAAGCCCTTCTTTCCCATTTCATATTCTATATTCTCTCTTTCCCTTTCCTTCTCAGAATCTCTCTCATAACCAGAGAAGCAAGTTTAGGATTCATTTATTTATTCTGTAAATTTTTACTGAGAATTTACATGACAGGGTAAGCACTGGGAATGCAATGTCCATAGGCATGATCCCTTCCTTTTACAGAACTGAGAGGCTCGTGTGGGAGTTGGGGGCCAAACCCTCCCCACCGCCTGTCCTTGTGAGTAAAGTGTTATTGGAACACAGTCATATCCATTCATTTACATATAGTCTGTGGCTGCTTTTGCACCATAATGGCAGACTTAAATCATTGCCACAGAGCCCCTATGGTCTGCAAAGCCTGAAATGTTTACTACTTGGCCCTTTACAGAAAAAGTTAACCAGTCCCTGCTCTAGTCAATATGGTGAAGACAGAAGTGCAGGCTGGAGCCTGAAAAGCCTTATCAACCTTGTTAAGCAGGATGAATTCTCCATAGGGAAGAGGACCGGTGGTGGAATATTGTAAGCAGGGAAAGTAACATGTTCGTATTTCAATTTTAGAAGTCACCATGGCTGCTGTGTAGAAAAAATAATGAAAAGAGACCGTAAGTACATGCATTAGAAGGAGAATCCCTAAAACACAACCGTTAAAAGCCTGGGCTCTGAGCCAGACCGCCTGGATTCACATTTTGACCGTACCATGTACTGATTCTGACATTAGTAACTTTCCTGTCTGATTTTGTGTCTGTAAGAGGGATGGTAATCACGGAACCTAACTCGAGGGATTAAATAAGTTAACATATGCGAAGCACTTAGACCATAGTGTTTGTAATCATCACTATTACTGCTATTGCAGGAATCCTGTTAAGAGATGAGGGTGGTCTGAACTAAGGCAGTCACTGTCAGACGGGGAGAGAACTGGTCAGAATCAGGAGCTACACAGGCGATGGAATTGACAGGAATTAGTGAGTGGTCGGATGTCAGCAGGGCAGATAAAAAAGAAACAAGAAGTGAGGGTGAAATGCAGGTTTGTACCTGATCAGTCGAGTGGGTGGTGGTTCAGTCCCCAATGTAGGAAGGACAGTAATCAAAACAGGTTTGTGATGTGGGGTCAATGATGAGTCCAGTTTAGAGTATCTTAAGTTGAGGTACCAGCTTGATACAAGCAGAAACGTTCAGGAAGCAGCTGACTGTAAGGTCCAAAGCACAGAAGTGAGGTGTGGGCGGAGGAAATGGATGCAGAAATGATAAGTACAAATCCGGTTACCTGGTTTGGAAGAGAATGAGATAACCCAGAATGAGGGTAAAATAGTAGGTAGACTTTTAACAGAACCGTGAATTTTAACCAACAGTTAAAAGTTTAAACAAAGATCCCTTAAGTCAAGAAAAGATCAAAACCGTTTTGGAGGACAATAAGCTTGAAGTTTAAGTCCATTAAATATTCTCAGTGAGGTAGCTGAATTTGAGAAATATTTAAATTTGCGATTTTTATGTTAGCATAGGCCAACCTACACCATACTGTGTATTTCACAATTTGGCTATCTTGATTTCATGTACTATCATATTCCACATCCTTCCAATATGTATTTTTCCCCCCTGTGGAATATTAGGCTACATAGTGGATTGCTGTGGTTATGGATGCTGACATCTGATGACCTACTTTTCTGTATTTTTTGACATTTCCTTACCCTCATTTTTTATCTTCCCAGTTACTGGTTCACTGCAGCCTTGATGAAAAAAAATTGAAGTTGGGGAGAATGTGTTTTCCTTTTTGTGTTATATTTGATTCAGAGTCAACAACTTGGGTCCAATATCTTGAGTTTTATAATTTCTCTATTTTAATTTGTTTACAACACTGCTATAAGTGAGTATAATTTTGGAAATAGCCAGGAGATACACTGAGGAAATGGATACTTTACATCATTGCAATCATGTCTCAGCTTTGGTGCCTGCCTCTCTGTTACAGTCGTGCTTGGCTTCCACACCTTAGTGGAGTTAACGCTTACGGTAACCCTCAGTACGTCATGAGTGCAAGATTGCTGGCCGGACTACCTCCTACCTCTTCACCTGTGACCCTTAGTAGGGCTCACAGGCCAGGATCCAGCTAGGTCTCTCCTGGAGGGGGCGCAGCTCAGAAAGTCCTGGTCCAAAAGCCTTGTCTACTTAGAACATGTGCCTGCAGGAAGGCATCATATTTAACGAATCAGGCTGAGTGTTGTGTTTATATGTCATTATGTGTTATCAGAGGAAAATTGTGGAACAGCTTTGAAATGGACCAAAAAGACTACCGGGTGGTCTGTCTGACTCAGCTTTCTAGGTTATCTTGCACTTTTATTATCTCTGACTGTTTTACAATCCTGTAAGTAATAGAAACTGACAGTAATGCAAAGGTTCTTGTCCATTGACAAGGAAATTGTGTACTGGGGAATGAAGTTGGTTATTGCCCTCCGGATAGCAAATAATTTTACCAATTTTGCATCTATTTTTAAATTCTTTGCAGTATTTTTTTTTTTTTAATTTTAAGATTATGCTTAACCAAACACCTATTCCAATCTGGCAGCACCAAATGAGAAGTGGTTAGGAGCACTCCTTCTTTGCAGTATTCTTGACATTTACATATTTGCCTGTTCCTTCAATTTACCTTTTGACCAGTTGTAACATCTTACGGATTCCCGTCAATTAAAATCTATGTCCCATGTCCACAAAAAATTCTCTTGTTATATACAAACGTGTGTTTATACAAGCATACGTTAATAACATCTAGAAAGATTCACAGGACACTGCTGGCTATGATGGCCTCTACAGAAGAGGAGGCAGGAAAACTTGCGTTTTACTCTTTGCCCTTTTGAAGCCTTTGAATTTTTTATCATACGCTTATATTAACTAAATAAATAGATAAAATTTTAAATTTCATTTCTGAACTCTCTGAAATCAATCCTTAGCTAGTCCTTACCAAAATGTCAACATCAACTAAATTCACCTTTGAATTAACTGACTTTCTAAAAAGAGATCTTTATCCCTAAATAAACTACCAGTAAATCACACCTGTCAACATCACACCTAGAGTCTTACTTCTGTACCTTTTAAGACAAAGTTTTTAACTTTATTTTGAAGCTAGCTCTATCACTATAGAAACATTTTGGTCAGATGATACTAATTCTATTTTGACGCTATTAAAGGATCACATCTTCTTAGCATGGAGTGAGGTGGCAGACGAGTCAGCCTATTTTGTAGTCGTTCTAAGTTCTCCTTGCCTCTTGCAGGGCCGTGCATACTCAGTAATCCCCTTGTCTAATTATGGCCAGCAACTCTCCCTTTAAGCTAGAGGTTCTCAAGCTCAGACGCATGGTGAAATCACCAGGGGAGCTTTTAAAAATATGAATGCCCAGACCAATTACATCACAAAGTCTGGGGGTGGCACATCATTATTTTTTAAAGCCACCAGGGTGATGTTTATGGTGAGAACACTGCTTCAAGCAAAGAATAGTACAGGTTTGGGGAAAATTCCACATAGAAAAATACCTCAGGAGCAAAAGCACTCTGGATCTCTGACGGAAGGATCTGCTTCATGATGAGGAGGGTCCAAGCAGAAAAGGGGGCAGACTTTACCAAGTTGTCTTACATGCAAATCCGTTTTTACCTGGACTACCTCTGGAACAGGCAAATCAGGTTTTGGGTATGATTGAAAAGCCCAAACTAACTGGGTTACAGTTATTAGAGCTTTTTTAAAAATAGCTCTCCATTCAGCTGAGGTCTTACTGAATAGAATATAATAAATTGGGACTGTTGAATGGATATCCCTGCCTTGTTCCTCTGCCACTAGGGGCACGAAGCCAGCCTAGTGACGGGTGACATCTAATACCACTGCCACCATATGGCTACATCACTGACACAAAGCTATATTTATCATACACCGGGCAGCTGGGAAAACCGCATATTGTACAACATGACCTATTCAATGTCTGTTTTTGTTAAAGGTCCTAGAACCTCATTGCTCTAACTCATAACAATGTGCTTTATTAAGAGTCTTTGGTAGAGTTAGGTTTAAAGGGGAGAAAGAAAAATTGCACCCATTCATTTCTTTTGGAATGGTAAGACAGGGAAATAGTCTACTTCTTGGCATGCCCTTCCCTCCCTGAAAGATCTCTTCTAATGGGAAGTCCTGATTACTGGCCTGCTTCCGTATCATGCTTTAAACCATTTTACTGTTGCCTCAGCCTTTTTGAAAACATGAAAATTGGTATCGTAATAAATTCTGCTGTGGTTTGTCTTCATGTACTCATTGTATATCCCCCTCCCTTTTGTATAGGAAGACAGAGATGTCAATAACCCCATGCCTAACCGTGGAGGCAATGGATTAGTTCCCGGGGATGACAGATTCAAACCTGTGGTACCCTGGCCTCATGTTGAAGGAGTAGAAGTGGACTTAGAGTCTATTAGAAGAAAAAACAAGGCCAAAAATGAACAAGAGCGCCATGCTGGAGGAGAGAACCAGAAAGACATAATGCAGAGGCAGTATCTCACTTTTAAGCCTCAGACACTCACCTACCGTGATCCTGTGCTACGCCCAGGGATCCTCGGTAACTTTGAACCCAAAGAACCTGAGCCTCCTGGAGTGGTTGGTGGCCCTGGAGAGAAAGCCAAGCCATTGGTTTTGGGACCAGAACTCAAACATGCAGTTCAAGCCAGCATTAAAGAGTTTGGATTTAACATGGTGGCAAGTGACATGATCTCACTGGACCGCAGCGTCAATGACTTACGACAAGAAGAGTAAGCACACATCCTCTTCTTTCTAAAATTGGGGCAGCGATTGTTTTGATAGATGTTCAGTTAGATGCTTACAATGGAGAAAATATTTATGCCTTTATTTTAAGGAAATAAGAGGATCTTTGGTCTGCAAAATGACCAGAAGGAAGAGATCTCTCCATTTGTGCCGTGATGTTGAACGTATGGCAGGAAATTCTGGGATCTTCCTCATGAGCCCTACTCAGAATCTGCTCCCCAGACTGGCACCAGTTGGTGAACTTTTTGTTACTAATCCACAGTGAGAAAATGAGCTGCACCAGGAAGTAGATCAGCTAACTATTGAATACTTTGTTTAGTTCCACTGACAATTTCTTCATAACAAAATTTTCTTGGTGTATTGCTTTTCTTTCTGGATCTAGCTCCTTTTTTGTTGTGGATGAATAGCAAATAGTAACACTGCTCTAGATGTCTCATATAATTAACTAGATACTTAGGTTTCCTTTAATTTTTTGCCTCAGCACTGAAACTCCTGAGTATGCAAAAGGGGCACTTAAACTGGTAAAACTATGGCCTAAACTTTCAAATTCTTTTCATGTGCCGGTAGTTTCATTTAAAATGAAGGCTATCTAAATCTCAGCTTTGGATAGATGGTGATTATTGAATGAACTCAAAGCTTTGCTCTTTCAGTTTATTCAATAACCGATTCTGCTCTTCTAGGATCTAAATGGTGTCCATTAATGTGGATGCATGTTTAATTCACTGCTACTAGAAAACTCTCAAAATGTATTCCCAATGACACACTATTAAGAAATCTTCATTGTAAATGGTTACCACAGCATGTGCACGCGCACACACAGCATGTGCATGTGCATGTGCGCACACAGCAGCATTCTTCACGACCACAAAGTAAAACTCTGCTACTCAGTCGACTTCGTACCTGATAGAGTGCTATTCAGTCGACTTCGGACATGCATGTGTTTGTTGGTAAGAGTGAGACGGGGCGAAGGAAATATGTGAAAAAAACAGAAAGCGTAGAAGCATAGAGCCGTGATGGGAGGAGGCATGACCTCTTGTATGGAGAAGAGTTAGAGCAGCTCAAGGGACTGTGAAGGAAGAATCCTGGAGCAATTTATTCCTAATCAGAGTAGACATTTGCCCAGTCGTGTACGGTTGCCAGATTTCACAAATAAAAATAGCAGTTGCTGGGTTAAATTTGAATTTCAGATAACAATGAAAAACGTTTAGTTTAAGTATTTCCCCAATAGTCTATGGAACTTATTTATACTGAGAAAAAAATTATTGTTTTGTCTTAAATCCAAATTTAACTGGGTGTCCTGTATTTTATTTAGCAACCCTTCTAGTTGGGGGTGGGAGGGAGGGTAGTTATTATATAGCTCGAACTGCCCAGCAAGCACCCCTGGGGATCCGTAGCAGGGCCTGCCGTCCCTCCCCTGGAGTGTGCCCCAGTTACCTAAAACACAGCACTCGTCTCTGTCACAGAAGGCTCTCTGAGAAACTATTGATGGTGTTCTCGTCACTGTAACGGAAGAAGGGGAAGGGGAATTCTAACATTTATTGACTTACCACTGCATGCCAGGACTTACTATAAAGTTATCTTATTTAATTCTTACAAGCAAACTGGGAGAGAGTTCTTCCCTGTGTATGTGAAGTCCGAGGCTTAGAGCTGTGCCTTCTTTGTATTTGCCCAGCAGAGTGGTCAGGCTGGGATTCAACCCAAGGGGCTTTGCTGTGAGAGCCCCTTCCCTTCCCACCACACTGTGCCTCCCGGTATGTCAACACGCCTCAGTGCAGTGTTACAGTCACAGGGTGAGCTTCGTGCAGAAACTGGGATTTTAGCACATGAATTATTTATAAAAGATATGCTTTTAAAACACAAGTATAAGTCTAGCTTACTTGTTCTTACTTTTCGATAAGAACTGTGCCAAGAAAATCAAATGACATACAAGGCAGAGCAGTGCGCAGGATTCGAGTTGTCCTCTGTGCCTCCCTCTCCTTCGCCCCTCACGTCCATTCCCTCTGCAAGGCCTCTTGGTCCTACACCTAAATGGGTCTCAGATCATGTCTGAGTGCCTTTTCTCACCTCCAGCACCGCCACCCAAGTCCAAGCCGCCATCTCTCTCAGATCCTCCAGGACCCTTTTTTCTGGTCTCCATCTCCACGCTTGCTTCCTGCCTGACTCACACAGAAGCCACAAATGCAATTTATCCAAAACCACTTTGTCTTGCCAGTGCCCTTGAATAAAACCCAAACTCCTAACCAGAAGCAGCCCCTTTGCTGTGACCCTTCCCTGCCTTGCCAACCTCCTCGACTACGATGCTCCTCGCTCACAGTGCTCTAGCTGTGTTGGCTTCTACCGGTTCCTTGCGCGTGCTCTGCCCTCCTCTGTGAACAGTTTTTCCCTTAAGGCTGCCTCCTCCCCATCCTTTAGGCCCTAGTCAAACATCCCTAACCATGCTGGTAATTTGCTAATGTACTGCTTTATTTTCTGCGATAGCCCTCTGGCCATTTCTTCCATAGTATGTATCAAATTTTATAATTAGGTGTTGGTTTGTTTAGTTGTTTATTGACTACCTTTCTTATTCCATGATAAGCTCCTGAGAGTAGTAGTATGCCTGCTTCTTTCACTTTCTTTTCTTTCCTTTTCCTTTTCTCTCCTCTCCCCTCCCCTCCTCTTTCTTTTCTAGTCCCTCCTTCCTTCTCCCATGCCTTGCCAAGCATTCCCCATGCCCTTTTTTCTTGTGCAGCTGGGTCAGTGCCTAGAAACAGAGTTATTGCATGTTTTTTGTATCATTCCTGTAAGTATGTGTCTCCATTCAAATAAAAGGACCCAAAGCTATCGTAGCAGATGCTCTTAAACCCCTCTTTAAAGTTCGATGCTAGTGAGAAAAAAATTTTTATACCTCAAAATAGTCAAACATAATAAACCCCAGAAACTTTTCAAAAATTGAATCCAGATTATTTTTTAAATTCGATCCTTCCTTGCACTTTAAAAACTGAAATAGACTTCATTCCTCTTTGAACACTTAAAATTCAGTGTAGATGAAGGAACAATTTATATGGAGAGTTCTTCATAAATTAGAATGTGGACAGTCATAAAACTTTTCTCTAGAAGAAAAAGCTTACAACAAAGAAAACACCCCTAAGTTTTGCACATTATCTGCTATTCATATCAGCACTTTCCTGCTTTTACTGGCAGTGCGCTGGCAGCAGAGCCTGCACCCGCGTCACTCGCAGGCAGCCTCCCTCCTGCTCATCCCTCATGGAAGATATGCTGCAAGGAGCCCAGCAGGGCCTGGCCTGGCGTTGCTGACTTTCTGAAGCTTTAGAAATAGGCCTTACCAGCTTCGTTCTCTTGCCTCTGTCAGGCATGTAAATGAGCCACCTGCCATGCTTAGAAACCACTGCCGTGGACAGTTGGTCCAGCTGTGACATCTGACACTGTGGTTAACTTGTCCGTTTTTGTGGCTGTTCCATCGTCCTTTCAGATGAATGTTCTGTTCCTTACAAGCAGGACAGAACTTCCCAGCTGCTGTTGTGACTCATAGTTATGTGTGTTACAGCTTTGAGTTACATTCTCTGGCTGAGTAATTTACTGGCTGTTGATTACTTGTTAAGAGTGAGTAACAGTATTTTGAGTGAACTGGAGGCCTACTTCTTTTTTAAAGACTTGATCCAAGAATGACTTCACTTGTCTTCACACTTATTTTCTATTAAAAAAAGTATATGATTTTCTTCAGAGTTCAACAGATATTGAGTATGTCCAATACACAAGGCACTGTGCTAGCCCATCAGCGGATGCAACAATGAGAAAATAGTACTCCCTGCCTTTGAGGGCCTCGTCATCTGCCCCTGGAGAGAAGGGAAAGAATACCATAATGTAAGAGCTGTAGGAGAGGCGTGAGCAAAATGGCATGGTTCAGGAGAATGGGAAGCCAGGTGGAGTTACAGGGGAGTCAGAATAGAATTCATGGAGGGGACCCTAGAGACGGACCCTGAAGGATGAGTAGGGTTCCCCCAGGAAGAGCTTATAAATGTTGAAGACATGAAGATAGGCATTGACTAGGAGGAAAGCAAGTGGTATCAATTATTTGGATCAGGATGTGTGTGTCGAGAAACAAAGCTGATAGGTAGGATCATGTTTAGAAGACAGCAGTGCCATTTACAAGGCCTAAACCGAATTTGGCAGCCAGGGAAGACCCACTGGAGGTTTATAAAGGGAACTTTAGGCCTATCAGAATGGTAGAGGTACCTAGAGTGGATCGGGGGCTGGTAGCATTAGAGTAGGAACTTCAGTGTAGGTTACAGACGAGAAAAATGAGACTCAACATAAGAGAACAGAAGGGTTAGCATCAGTAGGCCTTGGCAGCTGATCAAGAGGAAGGAGGAATTAAAGGTCAACCCAAAGCTTTGAGGCACAGTAACGCGAAGAATGGTGCCATTAACAGAAGTAGGGTGGATGGAATTGAACAAGCTTCTCTGCCTAAAACTTGGTTCCCTAAATCAGTTTGCTCCCTGGCTTTTAGGTGAATGCACACAGAGCCTGTCTGTGAAAAGAGGTGGAAAGTTCTATTGGCAAATATATTAGATTATCTTCTAATAAATTTTAGGATTTTATTTCCATTACTGTGAACTAACTGCTGATGCAAATGCATGGAAATTATGTTTGCCCTTTTTTGGCCTAAGAAGACAGACAATCAGAGGTATATAATCCAAACATTTATGTTTCAAACAAGTGAAGTAAGTATTTTGACTTGTTGAACAAATTCACCTGCTTTTAATATTTAATATTTAACCTTCCCTCCTACCTACATATGTATCACACTTCTCTTTTGTAGAAAGCTATCTTAGTTGCACTTACAAAGTGAAATAATAGACATTAAGGTGCTTAAAAAATTCTAAGAGCTATACAAATGTTAACATGATTAAATATTAATAACTTTCTTAAAGTTCCCCATGGGAAATTGAGGGTTTTTTTTTTTTTTGCTTTTTTTTTTTTTTTAAGATATTTTATATTTAAGCCCTGGCTGATGTGGGTCAGTGGATTGAGCGACAGCCTATGAACTGAAAGTTGGCAGGTTTGATTCCTGGTCAGGGCGCATGCCTGGGTTGTGGGCCAGGTCCCCATATGGGGGCATGTGAGAGGCAACTGGTCGGTGTCTCCTCACACACTGATGTCTCTCTCCCTTCCGTCCTCTCTCTCTAAAAATAAATAAATAAAATCTTTCAAAATAAAAAACAAAAAAAGATATTTTACATTTACACTTATGGCTTATACACTATGTAATTCTCTTCTTACCTGATTCCAAAATGCTGATTTTCATACTCCAGTTTTATTTAAGGTGAATTATGGTAATGAGCTTTTTACTTTCTCTATCCATGTTAAAGTCTGTCTTTGATTCCTTTGTTTAGCATATAACACTGTAATTATAGAATAGATGCTATTTTCAAAACATTGATTTAACTGAAATGCTATAGATTCTTTTTCAATTTCAGTTTCTACATATCCTGACCCATGAGTTTCAGTTAGAGCTAATTAAAACTCTAAGGACCCTCTCAAAAAGATTAAAACAAGTCATTATAATATATACATCTTATATACACATACATATGTGAGTCACATATATGCATAAATATTTCAGTACTTTGTCCCAGTTTCTATTATCAGAATAAACGGTGGTTCAGCCCTGGCTGGTGTGGCTCAGTAGACTTAGTGCCAGCCTGTGAACCAAAGGGTCACTGGTTCAATTCCTAGTCAGGGCACATGCCTGGGTTGCGGCCAGGTACCCACTAGGGGGCACACACAAGAGGCAACCACACATTAATGTTTCTCTCCCTCTCTTTCTCCATCTCTTCCCCATCTCTCTAAAAATAAATAAATAAAATATTTTTTAAGTGGTGGTTCTATATGACCCCATCCAAACTATATTGGTTGCAATTATTGACATATGATCCTTTTCTCTCATAGATAGCCCAAAATATGTCTCATTTTTCAGACTACAATTTGGTGGCCTTAGGTGTAATCTGTAGGAAGCACACTTGAATTGGTTTCAAATGGCCCATAATGGACATGTTGCTTCTTTTATGTCCAAAAATTATTATTTTCTAACTGGCCTGAAAATTTTACTCTCAGAAGCTACTGTTTGTGAATTCAGAGGTTTTCCAGATTAACTTTAAAGAAAAATTTTGTTCTGATACCTAATTTCTTCTTTCTTCTTAACACACATACAGATGCAAACACACACACACACACACACACACACACACACACACACACACATTACACTTCGGGATTACGCTATGTCATACCAATTTCCACAGCAGTTGATAGGGGTACCACATTCATAGAATAAGCCTATAAAAAATGAAAATAGAGGTAATTTCTTCCTCTAAGCCACAGTTAGAAAGTAGCAGCAACCTGGAACCTCTCTGTCTCCTTGGTGGCATCTCGGGGTGGCTCACTTCCCTTGGAGGAAACATTCTTCTAATGCCGAGACCTCATGAAGTCGATAAGGTCCTTCCCACTCTCCAGTCATCTTCCAAGTTGCAGTATTAAAAAGAGACTTAGCTTCATTTCCCCTCCCTTCCTCTTCCCTTTCCCCCGAATCCCACCACCAATGTTATAAAAACGTAAGTATGCCTGATTAAAAAAATTAGAAACTCAGGTTGTTTGTTTTGGGTTGTTGTTGTTTTTTGTTTGTTGGTTTTTTTGCCGTCCTCCCGTGACCCCTGTCCCCCAGCCAGGAGTTTAGAGTAAGTTCCCTGGAGGCTAGTTAGAAAACTATTTATGAGGGCACCACCAGATTATCCCATACCGTCCCACACCAATGACAGGCAATTTCAGGAAGACCTTGACTTTTTTTCAGGCTAAGTTTCCCACCCGTGGGGAGCACTGACACAGAGACTAAAGGGTGTGGTTTTGTGCCCTCTACTGTTGGAGCATCTCAGTTTGGGACCTAACAGTCATTTCAAGGTGTTAGTCATTGTTCTCTGCTAAAAGGGTGTTCATTCCTCACTAGAGAGAGCCTCTGCCAGCAGACCCAGACATGCCACAGTGCCATGTAGGTGTCAGAACACAAGCCCCTCCCTCAGAAGGTTGGCATGACGCCCTCTGGTAACTCAGCCCAGACTAGTAGATGCAGGCAGGGCCTCTAGACACAGCCTGTTTCTGGTGTGTGTCTTCTTGGTGCACACTGGCTCCCATGTGTTTAGTGGGAATGGTATCAAGTCAGTGTGGCAGTGGCTCCTAGATTTCCTCCTGTGTGTTAATGTGGTCGGGTGTGTGGAGGTGATCAGGGGCAAGGCTTCTTGCAGTTAAAGTGACCTCCATAGGAATATATTTATGAAGACTAAGGAAAAAACGCTGAGAGTCCTGCATAAGTATTTCTCTTTAGTGCAAAAACTGGAAGGGGTCTAGTGGCTTCAAGATGTACAACACTTGCCGCTATGCTGAGCTGTATAGGGAGCTGCCAGAGCATCCAGAGAAGCGGAGAGGCAGTTGATTGATGGAAAAGGCTCTCTCTGGATCATACCCTTAATTTTGATAAAGTTACTCAGTATTAGAAGTGAACGTCTCCAAGGACCTACAGAAAGAAAAACACAAATCCCTGGGCTTAAAGGTTTGTGGTGCAGACTGCACACGTCAGTGGTGATTTTAACTATGCTGATTGATTTTCCTCAGGGCTCTGGCCCCAAAGTTCCCTAAGTTTTGAGTGGTCTGGTTTGCTCCCTGTTTTTCCTTTGAATCCTACTATTTTCTTTCTTTCCTTTTTTAAAAGCGTGATTTAACAAAAGAGAAGGTTTATCAGGAACAAAAAATATTTATGGCATGGTAGCAGAAGTGTCTGTATTGTACCTAAAGAGTAGCTGAAGCCGACTGCTGGGCATTAGACATAGTATGACTGCAAAATCATAATGTAAGATGTTCTCCACATTTAAGATTAGTAAGTCATGTGAAACTGGTTTGCTGGTTAGTTGTTAAGCCAACACTAAAGAAAAAGAAGAACCCCAACCTCTCCATTTATTCTGGAAGCACAGCAACCACTCTGTAATATAGACAGCACTCAGCAAGCGAGAACTCACATCAGGCCACGTGTCTGGGGTAAACCGGGCCGTTTGGAGCCAGGCCTCACTACTGCCACAATTGGCTATAGAAAGCCGGGACGGCAGCCTCCTCCCTTCCGCAGAGATACGTGTAGATGTTTCTCTCTGGAACATCTGGTGGAAGGACTGGTTTTGGAGAAAAGCAAAGAGTAGGATCGGTGGAGGACAGGTGGAGAGGACCATCTTTACAAGTGGATGAAACAGGTCAAAGCTTGCCTTCCGCTCAGGAGCCGCCTGAGTGTGAACTGATGTCCACGCCTCCATCTCTGGTGCAGTTTGATGGCTCCCCCAGGGGAAAGGCAAGTCCTGGGAGGGAGCTGCAAAGCGGGATCATCGGTGCAAGTGATCTTCTTACCCAATGATTATGGAAGTAGTAAATATTAATAACTTGTACAACTTCTTGAATGCACTTATAATTATTTTTGCTCATTTTAAGCCAAATATGTAAAAAAGTGCACTTAGTATATAATAAACAGAACTCATCATTCTTATGACGTAAGGTGAACATACTAAAAAGTAAAAAAGCCAAGCTAACTACACAAGTTAAGATTATATAAAAACATAGGTTAATTCAGTAATATCTTGCACTGTATCACTGGGAAATGGCTCACAGTTTCACCTTCCTCTTCACTGAATCTTGTAGTTATTGTGTAGGAGGAAAATCACATTTTTAATAACTTAGTAACTTATTTTAGAATGAGCTCTGTTATTTTAATCAAAAGAAAAATATCTGTGCTTTCTCCAGAATAGCAAGTCCCAGTGAGCAAATCAAAACCCAGGATAAAGGGCTCTGGAGAAAGATTTGAGAATCTAAACTGCAAGTTCTGAAGACCCTGGAGATACCCAGCTGTCACTTTAAAGGAAAGAGTTGTAAAGTGTTCCGTGAAAGAGAATGTGAAGGAGCAGCTGCTGCGGCTCTTCCTTTGTGAGGCAGGAGCTCCCTCCAGAGCCCAGACGTGCTCAGCTGCAGGCCTGCTGGCGCGGGGCCCACCCTGGTTTCTTCTCTGAGTGAGACAGGGGGAAAGAAACTCTTTCCTAAAAGCTTTTTTTATTTTTTATACTTTGAAGTCTGTATGAACCATGACTTATTCGAAAAGTAACATCAGATATTCTCATTTAAACCAAAGAAGAGTCTATTTTCTCAGCAGAAAATGAAAACATCTAGGTTAGGGTTTGGCTGGTTCTTGACCTTCTATCATATTCTGTCATTGTGGTGCTAGTCTCTGTCTTCACTGTCATAAGCCAGGCACAGGGCTGGGGGAGGAAGGGCTGGAACTAAGAGTATGCTAGAACATGTCCTGTAGACATAAAACGACACAGAAAGGCAGGTTCCAGCCCTAGGGCAATTTGTACACTTGTCTATATGGTTTGGGGGAAATACGTCTTGCTCACTGTAAATGAGGGATAAGCTGTGTCTCCTCCTTCCACGTAATTAGCTCTGTCACTAATGGTGGTTGGCTCCCTTAAGGCAGAGGGTCCTCAGTAAATGACAGTAAGGATCAACAGCATCGTTGTCCATTTGCTGAGCCCCTGCTATGTGCCTGGCAGTGTGCTGAGTTCTGTAATACACTATCCCTAGTACTTACTTAATCCATACTGAAACAGCATATATTTTTTCATCATATTTTTAGATGATGGGACCGAGGCTCAGAGCAATAGATAACCTGAAGTTCATGTAACTAGGAGCTGGTGGCACTGGGATTCAAATGCAGCTTCTGCACCGCATTGCCTCCTTAGTGATGCCAAACTAATGGCCAAGGGGTACGCTACAGTACACTCCAGGACCTTAATTTTTTTTAAGAGAAAAACGAAAGTAGGAAAATGTAATAGGCAAAGGCTTTATATACCATTGTTGTCGAATTGTTTCCTGTCTCCAAGGCTGGACTTCTCAGTCTTGGCATTGGCATTGGCTTTCTTTGTCATGATGACTGTACATGTAGGATGTTTAGCAGCATCTCTGGAATCTACCCACTAGATGCCAGTAACACATGCTCCCTCCCTGTCCCTGGTTGTGACGCCCAAAAGGTCTCCAGACTTTGTCACATGTCACCCTGTAGGGCAAAATCACCCCTGATGAATGAAGAATCACTGTTCTAAGAGGTCAATTAAGGTAATGTTGTGGAGAGAGGTTGTAACACAATATAAATAACCGAGGTGGGAGTTACCAGTGTTTTTAACTTGTTTTAGCCACAGGATCCCCAGAATCCTCTCTTCAAGTGACTTCCTAGGCAAGCTCTATGCTTTGGTTCTTTGCACTTCCTTGGCTCCCCAACCCAGCTTGGAAAGCACTAGACTAGATATTTCCAAGGTCTTTTCCATTTTAAAATCCATTTTTTTCTATGTTTCTGCCTTCCCTCCTGGGTCTTCCACAATGTTTATCTAGATACAAAAGCTGAATAGAACCAGCCAGCAAGCAGCTGGTATGCAGCTGTTATCCCTCTGGCTTAGTGGACTGCTTTCTATTTGGGTTTTGCCTCTTCCTGCTTCCTGGAAGGACTGAGAGGCCTGGCAGCCCCTGGGCCTGTGCCAGGTCTGACAGCTCTTCCTGGAAAGTAACAATAGGTGTGATGTCTCTTAACTTAGCTATGTAGTGTCCGTGCAGAAGCAAGCCCTGCTTTGATTCCAGCTCTTCAGCAACATGCAGTTTGGCAAAAGTTGAGCGTGGTGCCCAGTCCAGACCCTGAACTCTGAAGCCTGTGCCCGACCTGGCAGACAGAATAGTAGCGTGGCTGCCAGGATACCAGGCTTAGCCTTCGCTGATTTCTCAGAAGCAGGAAGGGGACCGAGATGGATTAGCTAGAAGACAATCAGTTATTTTACATCGCCAAACCCAATCCTTCTAGCATCTTCAGGATGTAATCCTGTTACGAGAATGTTTCCTGTTGTCCCTTTTATATGCCAGCTGCACAGGGTGGAAGAAACCCATCTGGCCATGTCACCCAAGAATTCAAAGGTCCCTTTCCAGGGGCAGCTACTGTTTGGTGAATATTTGTCATGAGCTTTCTCCATACATTTGTATACATATATTTGTGGCTTTTAGAACATAAAAATTTGCTGTCTTTTCTGAGTGCTGTACGGCTTGTGACATGGATAGCCTCTGCTGGCACCTGGCGCGCGGCAAGCGCTCGCTGCTGTGTGTAGCAGGGATGGTGGTGTCGGCACTTCCCTCCCTCTCTGCTCTCTTCTCCTGCTTCCTCTCTCCAGCAGTCTAGAATTGCCTTGAGTTCTTCCTACACTCCCATTCCTGGTTTTCGCCTCTTCCACTACCATCCTCTGAGTCCAGTTCTTTGCTTTCCTCTCACTCCTCAAATGGCCCAGATAAAGGGCTGATCAGACAGATGGGAGCCAGAGGCATAAATTGCACTTTTGGAGTTGCATGTCCGTTTTAATGGGAATGGCTTACACACTTCAAACCTTACTTGTAATATAGTAAATATTTCTTAGACTCATAGAAGAGCTAAAAGGGGCCGGAGCAGTCACTTAGTACTATGGCTTTATTCTGCAGATATGGAACCTCAAGTCCAACGAGTAGTGACTCTCCACGATTTGTGACTGCCAGGAGTGAGTCCCCATCTTCCTGAGCCTTTCATGAGACCGGAGAAAAGATCAGGGAAGTCTCTTTACTAGAGCAGTCATTTTAAATGTAATATTTGTAGTGTGCATTCATGAAACATTTTGATAGTGATAACAAATTTTACTTAGGAGCACAAGAAGTGTGTTGATCGATCCCAAAGTGACTCTCTGTAAATGTGATCACTTAAAATTCCAACTGTTTGTAGCAAGGGCCACTGCTAAAATCTGAGTTGCAAAAAGCCATCGTAAGAAGAGAGCAGAAAGACACCAAGGTGCGGTCCCAGGGCAGATGTTAAGGGAGTGGGCACATTTTACCATTTATGCCTGTCACTTACTTAGGTCATGCTCCAGGCCAGTATCGGAAACTTTTACTTGGATGCTAAGGAGATGCTGTGAAGAGATTTTACCAAAATGCCTGTTGAACTTGGGGAGGGCAATTTTCTACACTTGAGGATATGTCAAACTTGTGGCGGATCACCATCCAGTGGGATCTACAATGACAGGAAACAAAAGCCATGGCACAGACTGGCAAGCATCATGGCAATGGCCTTGCCTTAGAATAGGGTCTACAGTGGGAGCAGCATCACAGGCCCCTTTGCGGCAGGGCACCACCTCGGTGAACCTGAGCTAGAGGAAATGGGGCACTACATGGTGCTTGTGGGTACCAAGTTCTTGAGTGCACATGAGATATACTTGGGATCCCACACAGAGCTGAAAAGAGAAGAATGGTAACTAACATTTAGAGAGCTTTACTTGCATCTTCTGACAAATGTGGGTAATATTTGGCTAATAAAGTTATTGTGAATATTCAATGTGCTAAAGAGAATAAAAGCAAATACTCACCAAACAGTAGGGAACGTGGGCCCACTGGATTAAGTCTATAATTCGCATCACTAAGAGAAGTGGAGGAAAAATTAAGATACATCAGGACTATAGTATTTAGTATGTAAAGAAATACTTTATAATAATAAACACCTTTGTCATTTATAAAAATACTAATCTGTTTTCCAATTTTACCCTATATTTCGTCTAAGAATCTTTGTAGCCTAGACTGACATCTAAGCAAGAGACTGTATTGTCCTTGAAAGGGGAGGTTTGTCAGTGAAATGAGCTCATTTCTCTGTGGCCAGCTCTTAGTTACTACTGCTGCTCGGTTGTGAAGCGCTTGTGCATTCTCTCTCTCTCTCTCTTTTAGTACTCTCACTGTTTTGTTTTGGGGGTGGGGGTGGGGGTTGACAGCTTCCTGTAGTTTTCAAGACACATTTTTATACAAGCCATCCCTGAATATTTGACAGAATGTTCCTGACTTGCGCTGACTTTTTATAACCTTATTGATTAAAGTTCTATTTTCTGGCATAGTAATTGTTTCAGTTGTGAGAATATAATAGTCTCTGTCAGTTCATCTTGTAGGTTACGTTGGAAACCAGGAGCCCTTGCCCATAGAATAGAAATGCATCCCCCTAGCGTGCCTACCCTTTATAGTGGGCAGGCCAAAAGCGTGACAGACTTTATAGCTGACCTTCCTTATTGGTGAAATACCAGTAACTACCATAAAGTCATTATGAACACAGAATTAGGGGTACAGAAGCATTACCCCTATGGGAAGTACAGGCTTAGGTTCCTGTGAGTCTCTGGTCACATTTTTGTTGACTGATCAATACACATCCCTGTTTTATGTGTGTTTCTATTGAAACACCTTATTTAATGTAAATTGTTGATTCATAACTGAACTCTTGGCCATCAGTACTAGAACTCATACCTGTGGGAAGCCTATGTAACACACCTATTTTCTCTTTAAGTCATATCACAGCCTTCTCATGGTTAGGAACACTAGGCAGCACTTCAGCACTGTGGCTTAGAGCCAGCGAAACCAACAACCAGAAGCACAAAAGTGAGGAAAACATGGTACTGAATAGACTATGAAAAGGATACTGTTAACAGCATCAGAGTGGAAACAAGAAGGCAGGGGCATCATCTTGTCCCTGCACACGGGCAACGTAAATTATGGCCCACATTTCCCACCGCTCTGTGCATCTTCTCACATGACTGCAGAACCATCCCAAGGATTGACTCGGGGGTGACAGATACATTTCAAGGAGTAGACAAATACAGAACCCATGAATAATAACCCACTGCATTTTTGTATATTGGAATATGGAATGCAGATTAATCACAGAAATATTTGCTGTATAGTTAATACCCCATTATATAGTCCAACACCCCATTATAGTAAATGCAGATCTCAGTAACACTTAAAATGGTAATTCTAATAGATATTTTTACCTGTTAATTTATGCCAAAAAGAAAATATGATAATGGCTTTTAGAAATATCAAGACCCGAAAGCATAGACTATTAAGTGTTTCCATTCAAAGAACAGAAACAAACTGGCCTAGTTATTATTCAGTGTGCTCCCATAATCCATCTTTCCTCTCTCTTTCCCGGCCTCACCTCCTGCCTCCTTTGCCACGTCTCTCTGCTAAAGTGGGTTTGGGGAGGATGTTGGAATCAAGCCACGGTGTGCTTAGCAGAGGCTGCTGCAGTTGGTGGCATGACCAATGCAACACAGGTTTTCTGCTGTGTTGGAATATTTATTAGGTTTAGTGCTGACATGGTCTCTGTTGATTAGCAGACCCAATGTGAATTTCAAAGGTCCTGATGATCATGTAAATGTGATGGTATTTTATACTCAGGCCTCAAGTTCATCACCTTACCTAAAGGGTTAGGTGCTGTATTGAATCTGCTTAATTTCATGCTAACTAGACTAGACTTTTATCTGAAAATAATGTATTAACTATGTTAATAGTTCCTTACTAAACTCTTACTAATTTAGATTGTATCTCCCCTCCTCCTGAAGAAAAGTGGGTTTTTTTGGGGGGGGCTGTTTTTTTTATTTTTAATTTTCACATTAGCATTTATTTTTATCTTGCCAAATCACAAGGTTATTACGATTAGAGTGGCATCCTTTTCAAGAGGGGTGATTTAAATTCTTTCCAGGTAGCACATAAACAAAGACTGCCACACCTGTTTCTTATTTCAGTCTTGGTCTCAAAGAAACATACAACAAAGCCTGATAGACCGTGGCTAGAAAGTCCAGTCGGAATAATGTAGGAATGAATGGTGTTTGAGGATCAAAAGCGGCAGGCATGATGCTAGGGAGTTTCACACGCTCCTGGGACCAGTAGAGCCAGAGATATTTACCCCGCAGCTGATTGTGGGGAAGCTGTTTACAGAAGTCCTGTGAAGAAAAGAGCATGATAATACAAATGTGTGCATATGTCTGGTACCTGGAAATATAAAATGCTAATAAAGTGTACTTGAAAGTATAGCCACAATTTTAACAATTCTGCAGAGGCACAGAGCTAGTATGATTGGTACTGTGTAAGGATGTGGGTCATTTCATGGAGAAATCTTTAAAACTAAAGTGGGAGTAGGTTGGAAGTAACTATAAAGCAAACTCTCTTCCCCCTGTAACAGTGACCCTTATAGTTGTCGGTGCTCCCCAGAATCAAGAATTTAACAGATTGATATCAGCTTGAGAAAACAAGGCTTGAGGTAGCCAGGGGATCGATTAAATTGCTCCTGAGTTCTTGAGTTTAGCAACTTGATTTTTTTAAGCCTTTTATTGTTCCTGTTGACAGTGTTTTGTGAGTAAAAATTTTAAGTGTTCTGCAGTCTAATGTCTCTGGTAATGAGGAGGCCACAGAAACAGCTTCCTTCTTTCATTGAAGCCTTTAGTGTAAAAGATAAGCATGCAGGTCCTTGCAGTGACTCCAGTCTGGGGCAGGCAGGCCCTGCCCCAAGCTGGCTGTCAGCACGTGGTGTGATGGCATGTCAGAGGAGCACGTGGAGAACAGAGGGACCTAACTTCAGCTCAACATATGACATCCATGTGTTTGTTTTAGATTGCCACGTAGTGATGTCCACTTAGAGCTATTTCAAGGAATTTAAACCTTTTTACTCTTGAGAAACATAATTGAACGTATCCCGATTGCTTCAGAATGTCTAGATTTTTGAAAAGCTGCTTCGGAATATCTAGGATTTCTACAGCTTTTGGTAAATTTTCAAGAGGTATCATTTTTCCACTCCGTGAAATACTGTATTTATTTCTAAACTGGTGATAATTAAACACAATAATAGTATTGGAAACATTATACTGGAGCTCAGAAGAGCTGGCTTTTGTATTTGGATTTATAAACTTCCAAAAGTTGGCAACTGGCCCTCATAAAAGATTTCTTCCAACAGAGCTCTTATATCTTTGTGTTTTCCTTTCCCACTTGAGCACGTTTATCGTTGCTTTTCGCGGCTGCAGCTCTCCGAGAAATGGCAGTGTTCTTGGCCGCTCGGCTCTGTGTAGGCGCCGGCTCCGTCAGCGTGACACCATGGCAACTATCTGGAAGGGTCGTGTAATTAGATGGAATAACAAGCTAGTATCAGGAGGAAAAAAAACTGGCAGAAGTGAAATGCAGAGGCACCTTCAGTATAATTTGCAAATCCGTCAAATATCCTGCTATTGAATCAAAATGAGAATGGGTATACATAGTGATGTTTGAAAATGTGCCCTCAGCTTCTTAGAACAGGTGCTTTCCAGCAAAGTCACCAACAAAGTGAATGCCAGCGTTTGGTCTAATTCTGGTAATAAAGTGAAGCTCTGATTCGAGGGAAAGCCTTACTGGGATTGTTTGAATAAGAAAAGAAGTATCAGGGGTTTGCTGATTATGAAGCTGCCAAGTAAGGTTCTGTTCTCTTGTGGCAGACTTGAGTAGCATTCTTATTTTAAAATGCAAAAGGAAAATGTTTGTGTTTAACAGACCATTTTAAAGAAGAAAACAAAAACGTCTTATCACCGAAGTAGGATTTCTTTTCTACATAGATATTCCACAGCACGAATGACCACAGTTGATTTCACCAGTCCTGTACTTAGGGACATTTGAGTTGTTTCCAGTTCCTCACGATCATAAGCAGTGCTGTGATGAACAAGCTCGCGGCTCAGTCTTTGCAGCCACCGTTGCCTATTGCTAGATCAAAGGATGAAAAACTGTTTCCTTTTACTTGGTATTTTTTTTTGACTCTGGAGTCTGTCCTCTGCTGTCCGCCGTTTCCCTGGTCCACCTGGTCTATCAGCTTTCACCTCACACAGACTTGTTTTGCCCTTTTCCTTTTTTTCTCTTTTTTAAAACAATAGTCTCCCTTGCATTCAGCCTGTCTGTAGACCCATTAGAAACCCAGGGACTCTGTGGAGAAAAGGTAACAAATTGATAATATACTGTCTCAAGATGACAGTTGCCTGTACCTCACTTATAATGTTCACGTGCTCAGTCCTTCAGTTCCTTGCCACATTTCAGGAACTAAAATGTTTTCCATAACTGTGGTTTGATATTTCCTGGCATCTACCTTCGTTAGGGTGAGAATTAACATACTCTTTTAATTCTTACCTTATAGTCCTGTCCTATTTGGGGGCCATAAACCTTTTGATAACTAACCTCAGCTCACTTTTGGTGACTCATTAGCCTCAAAAGGATTTGATTGCCTGGAAAATTACAATGAAGCAAAGATGTAAGAGAGAGGTAAAGATAATTCAATTAGTGCAAGAAACAAGGTAGACTACTTTAATGATTTCTTCAAATGCTATCACCACATTTTCTCTGTGCAATATTTATTAAACATACCATATCTATCAATTATGTCACATGCTAAATGAACAACCTGGCTTCGTAGTACTTTTAATACAATAAATTACTAAACATAGTTAATGTATTCTTACCAGCCCCAGAAATTGTCTATTCTGTGAATTAATAAATGCTAATTATTATAGATTTGTAGTTTTTTCCACATCTATATTCAGTTTTACAGTTGAGATTCTTCAAAAAATGATCTAGTGCATCTCTTCATTTTGTAGAAGCATGAGTATCAATGTTTAAGACTTCCATGAGTAAATATCATACAGCTTATATTTGTAACTCCTTCACTATCTAATAATTCTCTGCTGGAAAATTATTTACAACTCCAAGCTAAATTTACTATGCTACCACTGTAAGTTTATCCTTTTCTTCAAAAGTCAAAATTTGCTTTTGGAAATACAAGTTCTCCATATGGTCAGTATGATTTCCTTATTGTAATTAGAGTGCATTGAGAAGACATGCAATCTCTCACTGAGTGGTGAAAACAGGGAATAGGAGATGACTCAATAAACATTTTAAGGAATGTTTGCAAAGTGTGATTTTCAAATCTGTGTTGAACTTAAATTCCCAACTTGGTCGCTGCACAAGTGTTTTTACTGACTTATACTTTGGTGTAATGCCATTGGTCTCCATTGACAGCCTCCGTGAAAAACAGCCCCGTGCAACTCATTATTGCATTTACCATAAGGAAGCCCCCCAGGAAAAAGTCCCATCTGGTTTTCACACCAAGAATATTGAACTTCTTCTGAACAACTGGTTTTTTAAACACAGTCGTGACCAGGTTTCCCTGTTAGAAAATTGAAGCCAAATTGTGACCTACCCATAATAAATACGGATGCAGAGGGCACCCGAGGCCACCGTATTGACCAATTCAGGATGGTGCCATAATGTAGTCGTTGTGAGTGGTGCCCCAGATTTTGCACACAAGAGTCCTTGGCTCTTTGGTATGCATTTTTAATTTTTTTTAAGATTTTTTTTTTTTAAGAGGGAAATGGAGGGAGGAAGAAAGGGAGAGAAACAGCGATTAGTTGCCTCTCACAAACCCCCAACCAGGGACCTGGCCTGCAACCCAGGCATGTGCCCTGACCGGAAATAGAACCAGTGACCTTTCCGCTCACAGACTGGCACTCAGTCCCGTAAGCTACACTAGCCAGGGCTGGTGTGCATTTTTAATACCTCATTCTTGCTTCCTCCTTTTTTCCTCAAGCTTTCTTTACCCATATTTCCCCCTCCTATTTTTACTTTTTGTAATATCATGACATTCTGTGTGTCTCTATAAACTGCCTAAAGTCCTCTGTGGAATAAGGTGCCACATAAATTAATAAGTGTGGCAGACGCAAACCTATAGCGATTCATTCTGTTTTATCTATGCCATAGCGCCTAATTTTGATCCTTAATCCTGTTAGTGGTTGTTGTTTCAGCTGAAATTTATTGGTGTTTGATAATCTGGTACTTCTGTAAAATTAGATTATGGTATGCAAGCTCATTTGAAATGAGAGTCCAATATAGCTATAAACATATGGCTCATACTATGAAATGTTCCTTTTACTTTCCCAGGGAGTTTTGAAGAAATGTGTAAGAACATATGTCCAGTCCTAGGATTCCCTGCCAGAATTTTTTTCTAAATTGCGGTTTGACATTTAAATCATAAAGTGGACACACCTGTCTGAGTATGTTTTCCTTTTCAGAAAAAAAAAAAAAGGATATTTGAAGACAGCAATCCAATGACATAGTTCAACACTTGTATTTTGCCCCAGAGTATATAGTATTCTCAACCCTTAAAGTCAGGCAGAAATCCACAGAGCTGTGCACAGTTATTGTGTTGGTGGCCGTGTATCCCCTGGGCACTGAGTAAAAATAAGGAATTCATTTTCCTATTTTATTTAAGCACGTTATTTGTCAGTAATTCTTAGTGAAACAGTGGCTTAGGGAAAGGCACTTAAAGGTTTAATTTTAAATCTCGCCTCTATCACTGTGGCTTTGAGTAAATCATATAAACCTAATGTAGCCTCCGTCTCCTTATGTATAAAATAAATAACACTGATGCCTGTTCCACCTGCCTCACGGGGTTACTGTGAAACTCAGATGTGTGTGAAAGTGCTGTGGACACTCTCAGAGCTCTTAGAACTGCGTTTCTCCAGACTCGACTAAAATGATAACAATAAATAATAGCAAAGACACCATTTATTTGGCTCCCCTGTGCTGGAATTTTAGTTCCCTCAAGTTTTTTCCAACTCGTTCTGGGAGTCAGCCGGGATTGTTGAACACAGGCTTGGGAGTGCATCGTCTTCATGGATTCCTCGTGGGCAGGCATTTGGGTTCCTTCTCTGTGGCTCACTGCAAAAGGCTTTTCACTGTGCCTGCACCGCAGGTGCTCGCTAACTCCTGGGCCTGAGGTCACTGATGCCACTAATGCCCTCAGCAAAAGGACATATAATCATCCCTGTGTAATCGCTCTTGACACCTGTCAACTGTCCAGTTCTCTCCTCCATCTGTCTGGTAGCTCAAGATAGAGACACCCACTCCTGCCCCCCACCATACCTGGCTGGCTTGGCAGGACCCTAAATGGAAAGGAGCATCAGCAGGATGGCTGAGATAGAGGTGTTCTCTAAAGCCGTACGCAGATTTTTCTGCCCCAGAGTCTGTGCACATTATTTAAGGTTGCTGCAGAAAGTGCAAGCGGAGTGGCCCATGGCTGGTGTGAGCCTTTAGGAAGCCTCTGGCTGTTTGGAGCTCTGAATTCCAGCCATTCTGTGTCTGTATTTGAGGATCATTGACAGCTGAGCTGTCTCAGCTAACGACTGGACAGCTGTCTCCCCCTCACTGAGCAGCTGCCAGGAAATGGCTACCTCAGAGAAGTCTAGAGAAAATGGAAATAAATACAGGTACAAGCTTTTCGTAGAGCCTTAGGTCACAGGAAGCCACAAGTGGTCTAGGCAGATAATGGTGCTGTTCTTTGTTACATAAAGCAGTGTTTTTTTTGTAATTCTTTTTGTAGTTTCTTGCCTTAGCAGTCAGCCAGGGTGAGCCAGAGAGTTTCTGGTTCTGGCCATTCTGCTTTGCTAAGAATTTCCCCCTTCCTCCAATGCATTGATTATTTGGACATGAAATAAACCTTTAGACCTCAACTCTCTGCCTCAGACGATGAAATCCATCCTAGGAGAAGTTTAGGTGCAGCTACCTGGTTGGAACCAGGGGCACTTGTCTTAAAACATTGCACAGGTAGCAAGCGTGTTTGGTTTTCATTTAGATTTTGCTGATTGAGAGGGTGGAGCTGATGAAGATTATGGGCATGATGAGCTAAAGCCACCAATGGACCATTTATTCATAGCTGTTCTGGTTTCCTACCTCCTGATCATAGCACCATCCAGTACACTCCAAAACAAGTATGACAAACAGCTGTGCTTTCTCATTACCTAGTTATATCCTGAAAGGTGGTATACCCGCAAAACTTTTGTAGGCTCAACCATTAATCTGTATTCATTGATTTTGACTTTCAACCCCAATAGAGCAGAAGTTAAAGACTTCTTATTCTCCTTTTTATTAATATTTAATATATTAAATAATTTATTGATTAAAAATGGCGAAAAGCTCTAAGTTTAAATCTATGAGGACATGTACATAATAAACTAAAATTTACAAAAGTAGCATGGTAGACATGGATTATGTGCCAGAATCAAATCTACGCAGCTAGTTAGAAAGGGTTAGGGTGAGGGTTATGAGCAACTGATTGGAAGGATATAGGAGCATCTCATAAAACCTAAGGTCAGGAACCAGGAAATGAAAAATTGAGAACCAAAGTCATATGTGCTTCCTCTCTGAGAGTTTATTAACTCTCATCTCTACTTCTCTCTTTCTCTGCTTTTCCATAAAAATAGCTGTTCTGCCCTTGCCTCACGTGATCAATCATTCAAGAGCCAAATAGAGGGGAAGTGGGAGGGGATAATGGGGGGGAAGGGGGAAGGGTGTTCAGGAACAACTATAAAGGACACATGGACAAAACCAAGAGGGACTGGAATCAGGAGGGAGGGAGGATGGCTGGGGTGGGAGGGAGTGGGGGGATGCAGACAGCTGTACTTGAACAACAATAAAAATAATTTTAAAATGTGTAAAAATAAAAAAATAAGAAATAAATAAAGTGAAATGGAACTAAAAAATAAAAGAGAGCCTAGTAGAAACCAGCTAGAGTCTCAGACGCCCAAAGTCCAAGGAGAGCCTCGGTTTGGCCCAGCTTGGGCAGGTATTCACTGCTAGTCCATCCCGCTGGACTAGATGCAGTTGGTCTCTTCTCAGTAACCGTTGTTTCAGTAGACTTAAAGAAGGGGACCTGGGCTGCACTGTGAGTGATGGGCAGCTTTCAGAGAAGCAGAAGGCATTTCAGACATGCATCCAAGTTGCGTCTGCCAAAGGTAACAAAAATTTGTTTTTATTTAAAAATAATCTCTTTGGAGTATAATAAAGAAAAGGCAGAGTAGGTAGATTATTACAGTACATTATATTTTAACATGAGAGAAAACAGATACGTAAAATACTTTTGTTTCTTTCTTAGCTCTCTGCAGGAGTGATCTCCATATTGAAAGTTTTATAGCCAACATACTAAGGGAGTTAAATTTGAATATAATGGGCAGAGAATAAGAAAGCACACCAGTGCATTAAATTTGTTGAGACCTTTAAAGCCTCTCATAGGACTAGATACTGAGGAACTTACCAGATGTGTTTGAGAGAAAGTGCTGCCAGTAATCCAGAGGCGCTGTGGGGAAGAGGAGAGCTTTTAGGAACCTGGAGTTGGGAAAATAGTGCCTTATATTTTCCAAAGGGGAAAGAGAAAGTTTGATTCTGGAAACTTGACACTGATGTACTGTTATGATTCTAGAAGGGATCACTATGTGCCAGCATGGTCTATGAAAAGGAGTCAAACCAAACTAAGTAATTGTATCTAAAAAAAGACATGAGCTGACGTTAGTGGATCAGGACACTGTGTGGTACCTACTACATCTTGATTTGGCAGGATATTTGAGTAGTCTTCAGATCCCTATGGACAGATAAAGAAATGTCATGTGAATGACAGCAGAGTGAGAAGAAATTGATGAATGGTGTGATAGCAACCTCTCATGGATTACACGTAGCTATAAAGCATTATATTTGACCTCATTTTTGTTCATGTAAACAGTAGATACAGAGATAGCAATCTTACTAGTCCAATTTTGAACACATAGAAAACTGGGAAGGATGTTATATACACAATTTGACAAAATTATCAAAGAGAGCAGAAATATGCTGGACATGTTCCTAAACCAACAATAAATGTAAATATGGTATATTGTGCTGAATTCAACTGAAAAGAACAAAATGAGAAACATTGTGCTTAACAATACTTTGGGGAGAAAGGTTCCAGGGACTTGTGAGCTAGCAATATAATGTGGTTGCAAAATAATACACTGCCAATGTAATTTTAAATTATATATTCAAAGGAATATATAGCCAGACTAATGGTTGTAATTTTGCCCTATTATGTTGGCACTGTTATGAGTTATTATAATAATCTTTTCTGGAAAATACATTGACAAAATGGAGCACATCCAGATGATCAGGAAGTTAAATTTATAAATTTTTTTGATGCTCAAAGTCCTTATTTTGCTATGTGTAATGAACTGTAAGGAATAAAGTCTACCATAGCGTGTTCTCAAGGAGCTTACTTTGAGTCATTCCAGTCAGAGTGCATAGGAACTGAATACTTGGGTAAGATCCATGCCCCCCAATCCGTTGAGCTTTAGTGAATGGGTTTAACAGCGATAATTCTCCTTTCATTGAACATATATATTGGTTTCTGAATGCCAAGTTAAATTTTATATTCTATATTACTAATTTATTAATCCCTTGGGTGTCAGCACTGTTTCATAGGAGTTGTAAGCATTTTTCTACTTCCTTTTATCATGAGAATGAGTAAAAGTGCTTTTAGATGGAGACAGGAAAGATTTTCAATTTATTTAAAAATAAAAACGGGTAGTTTAAAAATAAATCAGTGATTCCCAGATTGAGAAATTGTTTCCTATGCCTAAAGAATATTCTTTATTATAGAATGCAGCATTAAAGAAAAGACTCCCAAATGACTCTTTATTGAGACTCTCAGGAAATGATCTAGAAGTAAGATACAACCTTTAAAATGGGCAAGATGAGTAGCTTCTACACACAAATATACAAGTGTGTACACACATACACACATTACTGTAGACTGGTGATGTACATATGGAGTGCAGGAACCTGCAGCCTAAAAATGTTGCTTTTCATAGTCTACTGAATTATCTGTTGATAAAGTGTAAATACAACAAGACTTTCAATCAAACTACAGATGTTAAAAAATATAGCTGGTGCAGAGAGAAAGCAAGTAAATTATTCACAGGCATTTCATTTTTGGTTTTGAAATCTCCTTTTTAAGTTACAGAAAAGTCACTATGAAAATTCTTTATTCTCATCTTTTTTCTGATACCAAGCACCTGGCCCACACAGCTACCGTGCAAGTGTTCTGTAAAATTACTGTAAGAATAGCTTTATAGCTTTAATCATTGCTAGCCTATAACATGAATGCAGATGTTTGCAACCAGAGCAGTTCTGTGATGAAGCTAAGGCACTGCTGTCCTTGATGTTAGAGGATTTTGAAGCTCTCTTGGAAAATGAGGTGCCAAAGAGTAGAAATTAGGCAAAAGTCTATACCAAACCCCATTTGTTTAAATGTGGCATTCTATTTTCAGTTGGTCTTCCTTCTTTTTAGAACCTATTACAAATTCTATGCCAGTAAAGTGAGAGAAAAGATGAAAAATAGGGGATTTTACCTCAATACCATGGGTGCCTCTTTCCGTACTAAGTCTTCACATCAAGGTTTTGTATGTGATAAGCTCTACTGTGTACTCTACCCAATGGCCTCATTTCACAACAGAAAATCAGAAAAATGCTGTCTGAGGTTCCACATGGGTCACAGCGTGTTTGGAAGGGAGGGGGATCCTTACCCTACCCATCTAAAAATCAGACATACCTTGCTCTGCCCGGGTAGTTGATCTGAATTCCTCCACAACTATATTCTTGACTTGTTATTCTGAAAGAGGGTTTGGCCCCTCTCAGCTTTGGAAAGCCCTCTTTGTTTAGCTGGTTTTTGAAGGGTGACATAGTCTACCATTCCTTCCCCATTCCTGGGGTATCTCCTGGCAAAAAAATAGCCGGGAAGAGGTGGAGGAAAGAGTGGTCTCATCACATAACAGTAAGCTCTACAGGTGCCTAGTATGGAACTGATGTTCAGTGTCACTATCAATGCTTAGATCCTAGATCAGTGTTTAGCTATTCATATATAGGTATAGCTAGAATTTTTTTTCTTTTTTTCTTGTTCATGTTTAACAAGAATTCTTATAAACTCAATATGGCCAAGGTTTATTTCCTGGCTTTATAATTTACTAGTGTGTTCTTAGGCAAGTCATTTATCTCTGAGCCTCTGTTCCCTCATCTGTAAAATAGGGAGATTAATAGCACTATCCTCATGGTGGTGTTGGCAGGTTAAATAAGTTAATAAAAGTAAAGCAAATAGAATAGTGCCTGGCACGTAAGTATTTGCTACTATACAGCAAATGCCCTTTCTTGTAATGTTTTCTCTTCCACTTATGTTTATTTTTCATAGTTTAATGGAAGATATAGATCTTCCATCTGTTTATTTTTAAAGTTCTTATAATTTTTGAATCATGCGCACAATTCATTCTTGTGCTTTTATCTTTTCCTCCCAACTCCCTCCCCACTTCTTTGGTCTCAAAACTTTTTTTATTATCCATTTGCTTTCACCCTCCAGCACTGGCTATGGGAGGACTTCCTGACCCATGTCTTAAGGACAGGTGGGGCCCACCAGTCACGTACACCCTGGTTTTCCCACCAACACATTCAGGGAAAGTACAAATATTTGTTTCATGTTGTGCGACCCACTGTAGGACTATTGGCTTCATAAGGGCAGTGTCTTCCTTGATGTTGTGGCTCTGATGCCCAGCCCAGAGCATGGGCAGAGTAGGTACCCACTACTTACTCATTCAGTGAGAAAATGCAGATGGATTACCAGATCCAGCCTGTGCTTCTAGAAAAGCGGCCTCTAAGAATACAGTTGAGGACAATTTTGAAAGGAAAATAATGACCTGGATAAAAGGTTGTCTCCATCTATTTTGGTCCAGGCCCCATTTTACATAATAGTTACTATTCTAAATGCTGGTATAGGTTATCAGGCTGACAATGTGAATTATTGCTTTTATGGTTTTCTTTAGAAAAGATTTTATTTATTTACTTTTAGAGAGAGGGGAAAGGAGAAAGAGAATGAGAGAAACATCAATGCGTAGTTGCCTCTTGTGTGCCCCCTACTAGGGACCTAGCCTGCAAGCCAGGCATGTACCCCAGGCAAGGGAATTGAACCAGCGACCCTTTGGTTTGCAGGCCAGCACTTAATCCACTGAGCCATACTAGCCAGGGCTGCTTTTATGGTTTTAAATTTAATCTTTAGAACAAGCTCATTTACTAATTCATGGAAAGTTTGGGGGAGGGGGAGAAAGCCCTCCCTTCCACTTATCAAGGAGAATATAATAGATTCCAAGTGCTAGTTCTGAAAATGAACTCCTGTAAAAGAACATGGGTCTCAGATTTTCTTCATTTGTCTGTCTTGTTCTTACTATATTGTTCTCCCCTCATAACCAAACAAAAACATATAATATATGGGTATACATACCCATAAGATATACACACAGAGACACACAGAGATACAGGTGTATGCATATGCATCGCACTTCTGTGAAATCGCTGAGCCTTCCCTGGCTCCTTGAGTCTTTAGACCCTGTTTTGAGTTTCCTTGCGAGTAGAAAAAGGCTTCTGGAAACTTTAATCCTGTTACAGTCTCAGATAGTTCTGTGTTGAATAGCTAAAGATCCTTCTTTAGTGGATCTGTAACTCTGCAAACAATTTAAGATCTTTATTTATTAAGTTAATTTTTGAATGCCTGCTACATGCCACAGTTCAGCCTTAAAATTTTTTTCTTAAGCCCTGGCTGGTGTAGCTCAGTGGATTGAGCGCGGGCTGGGAACCAAGCAGTCCCGGTTCAATTCCCAGTCAGGGCACATGCCTGGGTTGCGGGCCAGGTCCCCATGAGGGCCATGTGAGAGGCAACCATACATTGCTGTTTCTCTCCCTCTCTTTCTCCCTCCCTTCCCCTCTCTCTAAAAATAAATTTTAAAAAATAGTTTAAAATTTTTTTTCTTAATATTTTAGCCATATTATTGATAGAATAAGATAGTTTTTAAACACTGTTGTATAGTGGTTTATTAACACCAAGTGAAATTAAATGCCTTGAGCCAGAAGCTCAAGTCTTAAAAAGGAAAATATACTGAGCTCTAAATCATGAAAAGCAAACAAACAAACCTGATATCTGTAGGTAATATCTTAAGCATCCCAGCTGAGAAGTATAAATTCACAAACTAGTTCTCTAGTCACAGAAAAAGTGCCAGTAGTTAGGAAGTAGCTTTGTCTATGAATAACTTCATCTCCTAGCGGCTTCACTCTTCTATCTAGTGTTTCTGTTAAAACATGAAATATTTCACTTTACCTTAGTTAAGTCAATAATATTTATTGCAGTCAGAAAACGTGATCACGGTAAGTTCAGAACCAGGCATTATAGATGACCTCTAAGTAAATGTGGTGAAAATGTCCTTTTGCAGATGCAAGTACTGGCACTACGACGAAAACCTGCTCACCTCCAGTGTTGTCATCGTCTTCCATAACGAAGGCTGGTCGACGCTCATGAGAACAGTCCACAGTGTGATTAAAAGGACTCCAAGGAAATATTTAGCAGAAATTGTGTTAATTGATGATTTCAGCAATAAAGGTAATAGCTATGGAATTGACATTTGGTCCATAAAATAAGCTAATCATGATTAACTGCAAAATGTGATTTCAAAATAATTTCTCTTTAAAAATTAATAGTTAGCATCTATTGATAGCATCTCTTATCAGCAAGTTGGTACTGGACCAAGCATTCTGTACGAATCATTCTGTTTAATCCTGAGCATAGTAACCCTTACAGTGAATACTGTTATTGTCTCCATTTTACATGAGGCTCAGAAATGTTAAGTAACTGACTAGCAGTCACAGAGATAGTAATTAACAGCTCAAATCAAATCTACAGGCTCATAAGTGTTTTTTATACTATACCAATTCTTTGGGCCTTGGATTTTGCAAAAATTTAGTCATGGAGTTAATTTATTGAAGACTGAAAAAATGTATGCATGTATATTGCAATGTCACCTGGTGCCCCATCCATACTTGTCACTCTAAAATCCATATACCTATTTAATAGCTTGTATTTTGCCTTTTAACGATGATACAATATTGAGTTTGACCAGAGACCATGGACTATTTTTATTTATAATAGAAAGTACCTACTGAAGTTTATTTTGTTCTGTATTTGATTTCATATATTGCATACAAGGACATTGTCTTTTTTTTTTTATTTTCTTTAAGGAGGTAGCTATTATAGCATGTAGGGAGGAACTGGTTAGTCTTGATTCAACTTGGTAAGAGAGAAATTGAGGATTGATTTTCCAGATAAGTGGGTTTAAGTTAACATTTTTTTTCAAATAGATAAATTATTGTAAGCTGAATATATCTTCTTAATGACATGAATATAAAAAGCTAGATAATGCTATACCTCAGACTCTAAGCCAGCATCCTCAATAAAAAGTGTGAGGCTGAAACCCAGATATTTATTCTTCTTTGCTTGTCACAAAGCTGAATTGAATCCTTTGAAACTTGATGAAAGACAGGATATTTGCTTTCTGCAAATAAGTTTGCAGACAATTATGTGTTCAAGTAGTAATACCACTGACTCTATGTCAGAAAACAGAACATGGGTGGCATGAAAATACCACTTGAAATGGCTTTACAAAAGTTTCCTCCAAAACTTAATTTAGAACTCTTGCAGTCTAGATAAATCTCTACTGTTTATGCAAGGACATGACCAGATCTTGGAACTCATACACATTTGTTAGCATGAAGAATAAATAGAAATATGGTCTATTTCCTTTTCCCGTCATCCTTGTTTAGCTAATCACTTTTTAAAGTAATCATTTTTAATTACACTAGAGAATGTATAACTAACTTTTTTAGTCATATCAAATTCCTTTAGCTTAGACATCTTACCTTGGTTGCAATTTTCTATGACAGGAACGCATTTATTAAAAACACTATTCCTGCCCCAGCTAGCATGGCCCAGTTGGTTCGACACTGTCCCTCAAAGCCAAGGGTCGACGGTTTGATTCTCGGTCAGGGCACGTGCCTGGGTTGTGGCCCGGTCCCAGGTTGGGGCTCAATCAATGTTTCTCTCACACATCGATGTTTCTCTCCCTCTCTTTCTCGCTTCCTTCCCCTCTCTTTAAAAATAAATAAGTAAAATCTTTAAAAATAAAAAAATAGATAACACACTTCCTGTCTCAAGATAAATACAGAGTAGGGCAAAAGTATGGTTACAGTTGTTCATATGGAATAAATAACATAATAATTAATAAAGCATAAACTCTGTTTCATTTACTCACAACTGTAACCTTATTTTTGCCCCATCCTATATTTTAAAATGTTTTACAGTGATATTGTTGATACCAAGAATACTTTAGGTTTAGAAAAACCTATATCTATAAAAATGACTAAAAACTCCCATGTCTGTGATTTTTCTGATTTTAAGAAGCCCTATCCTATTAACACAAGTAAAATCTTAGCATATTCTAAAAAAATATGAAGGTACATCAAAAGGTGTTTGCCATCCAAAGATAACTGCTTGGCCCTAAGGAAAGAAGAGCAGAATTTTGGACTTAATTTTTTTTTTGTCCATTTTACTTGATTTTTTTGTGATCAGAGCTTTTGTTGTTACAGACCTTTAATATTTAGTCTCTTGTAACATATTTTAAAATCAGCCACATGCAGGATCTGCTTAGCTTACAGCATTCATAAGTACAGAAATACAGAGGTCTTTAATTTATTTTCCCAATTTCAGAACAGCTTTAAAATCTGTCAGCCCCATCCTCTGTAAAAGTACCTAGTCTTTGGTAAATCTGACTGGAGTGAAAATTTGGTGTGTTCTTTCCCCCAGTGGATTCAGAAAGTAGAACTTTGAGTTATAAGTTTTCTTTTAAAGGCAAAATCGTTTGCTAATGTACAATGAATCCTCACAAAGGAGCTAGCTGCTTATAATACTTGGCTTTCTGGAAATTAGAGCATCCTCTCCAAACAAGGTTTGGAGCCCTTTAACAGAGCACACCCCTGTTCATGTGTGCACCACCAGCTGAGGCTGCGTAGGGTCAAGGTAAAATGCACCCCACATTCTCATGTAACAACAAAGGGCTATAGTACAGTTCTCTCACTCATACTATGGTTCTCTCGCTCATACTGCATGTTCCTGCCTGGTCAGCTCTGCTCTGTCCTACATCTTCACTGCAGGGCTCAGGCTGGCAGAGCAGAAGCCTGATCTCAGACATTACCTGCCTAAGAGGCAGAGAGAAAGAAGAGACATGGTGAAGCACTAGTGGGAGTTTAACTGTTCTGCTTACAAGTACCGCCTCAAGTCATCTCCACCCCCTTCTCATTGGCCAGGGCAAGTCACGTGGCTCAGCCTGACATCAGTGGGTTGGGGAGGATAATCACCCCCCAAGGAAAGGCAATGAATATTTTGAACATTAGTACAGTACAGTCTGCCACAGTGTGAGATCCCAAAGCAGCCAGAAGGCATTTGATTCACCAACTGCCCTTTGGGGCCATCTTTACTAAGCATCTAAATTTGAAGAAGAGGCCATCAGCTTGTTTCTGGCCATAAAAATTTATTAACGATTTATTTAGATTGCATATCCAAAAAAGCACCTTGTGCAATTCAGAAGGGGCTTAGAAAAAAATAGACTATGTTGGACTGAAATAAGGAAGGTAAGAGCTTTTTAAGAAAGTGGAGGGAAAAATTACTTAGATTTTTTGGGGGGACATATAATTTATCATGAGGCTTTTCTTTATAATTGTCATTAAAACTGGATGCCAGAATAGAAAAAGGAAAATTTTTTTCTTCTCAACTTTGAATATCCATGTGTGGGTGTTTTGGTAATTTGTAAGTTCCCTAAAAATGAGTAAAGTGTTAAGTACAGTCTGATTTGCCCATTTAACCACTAACTCATCACTAAATACAGCTATGCTTTTGTATTTGTGGGCCAAACTTTTAAACAATTTAAAAATAACTTTTCTGTCTGCAAGAAACATCTTTAATGACCCAGAGCTGCTGTGATAAGCCAATGTCATGGGCTCATAGGGACACAAACAAAAACTGTTCTCTTGCAGCTGGGAAGGCAAGATGGAAACTTTGGCAAATGCATCTTGTTTTCATAACACAAATTTTCTCTACCAAATTGCAAATACATATTTTATTTATTTATTATATATAAGTATTATAAATTTATATAAATGTGTGAATACTTATTCATAAATATGTATACGTACATACTCCTGTTGATGCTTAAAATGCAGAGAAACTGGGGTCTCTAGATTGTTTTTTGCCAGCTTGATGGCAAGTGTATTTATTACACCAAGACTACAACTTGGACATGGGCTATGCTTCTGAAAGATGGCCCAGAAGCAAATGTTTACCTATGTCCTTTGTGCATTCCAAAGAAGTCATACAATGTTACTGTGTCTTCAGAAATCCTGGATTCTTTTTTATTTTTTAAGATTATTTTAATTTATTTTTAGAGAGGGGAAGGGAGGGAGAAAGAGAGGGAGAGAAACATCAATGTGTGGTTGCCTCTCATGTGGCCCCCACTGGGGACCCGGCCCGCAACCCAGGCATGTGCCCTGACTGGGAATCAAACCTGCGACCCTTTGGTTCGCAGCCCGCATTCAATCCACTGAGCTGTGCCAGCCAGGGCAGAAATCCTGGATTCTTGCTTCTGCCAAAAGTAAACAAAATATGCCTGAAAGCTTTTAGATATGACGTTAACATGTGAATTTTAAAGTTTTTAATTTAAAAACTTTTGTTTTTATGTCATTTGACATAGTCAAAATTTATTTAATGTTTAGAGAGATGTTTGATTATTCTCAGGCTAACCAGTTCTCTGTAGGCATATTAAGCTCAAATTTTAACTTAGAAATAACCTTCACCTTTCTTCCCTCTAGATTACTCTGGTTTGTGTAAAATCACTGACTGTCTAAAGCACCTTTCCCTTGCCCTGTTTCCTGAGAAAAATAATAGTTTAATTGGTTTATATACATAAATATGATTTATAATGCCAATTGAATTTTTTATTCACAGAACACTTAAAAGAAAAATTAGATGACTATATTAAGCTGTGGAATGGCCTAGTGAAGGTATTTCGAAATGAGAGAAGGGAAGGTTTAATTCAGGCACGAAGTATTGGTGCCCAGAAGGCTAAACTTGGACAGGTAGGAAATATTTCATATTATTGACATCTACAATGTCATCATTTTGGATTTGATAACTAAATGATCATATGCATTTTAAGTACTTTTTTTTTACAAAATTGAAATGAAAAATCTGGCCTAAACAGAAAAAACTTATATGTCAAAATTGACTCTAATGCTAACTTATAGCACCGAATTTTAAATTGTGTGTAATATATACACACACAATTGTGTGTAATATATCGATGTACCATATATAAGTATTCTTTCACCCTGTCTCTTTTTTTTTTTTTTTTAAGGTTTTGATATACCTGGATGCCCACTGTGAGGTGGCAATTAACTGGTATGCACCACTTGTAGCTCCCATTTCTAAGGACAGGTAACAACATTACCTTGCTTTTTTGCTTTCCTGGTTGAAAAGTTAACCTTGTTCTAGAAGGACAAATAACATTCTCATTCTTCTGATTCCAGTTCCACTCAATATATCAAGTGCTCTGTTTTAAGTATTATCACTCAGCCAGTTGTTTCCTGGGGTGGAGCTAGACTGATATTTTGGGCTAATTCAGATGCAGGCAGTTGGACTTTTGGGATAAGCCTAGGGTGTCTGATTCAAGAATATCTGTGGTTTAGAGACTTTCTCTAGCTCCAAAAGCTAAGGCTAAGTAATTGTTTTCATTAAGAGTAATTATTAGTTGCTCTTTCTATGCCATAGTAACAATTTCAAAGATTTGAAGGAGCAAGCTTTGAAAGGATAACTATTGGGTTTTTTAAATGCTCTTTTTAATTATCACTTCAGATAGTAAGGACCAGGTGTTACTTGTGCCAATTGGGGTTTGGGGTTCCTAGAAACTTTAAAGTTTAGAAACAGGCAACTATACCATAGAAACGCAGTGATCCCCATTTAGTGTACAGAAAGATCTGAAACAAGAGAAGGTAGCATTTCCCTTGTAGTTCCAAAAGCCTTCCCTGCTTTTAATCCAGCATTCTGTCTATTTCAGAGTCTAGGCAAATGAGACATAACCCTCTGGTAAAAGGCATGTGTCAAAGAAAGACCTTGGAGGGTTTCATCATCAGAGGATTTACTGTGAAGGCCCATAATAAACATTTTTCACATGTCTGGTTTAATCCTCACAGCACTCCTGCAAGATAGGCATTATTGTCTCCATTGTACTGAAGAGGATACTGAGGCTCAGAGAAGTTCATTAATTTGCCCAAGTCAGACAGCTAATAAACTGTCAAACCGAAATCTCTCTGGGACACTTAACGCTACACCATTCGTTAAGAAATCTGAGACTCATGAGAAGTGAGGAAAGAGAATAAACCTTCACCTTCCCAGGTGAAGACTGGCTGTCCTCTGGGGGAACAAGGAAGTGGTTTTTCACAGGATTTCCTGGCAATCCCTCAGTGACCATCCACTGTCCCACAGGACTTATTCCAGAGGGAATAACACAGCTTTCTCAAATCCACTTCCACCATATTGAAATTTTAAGCCCCGTACATTTCCCCTTGTCCTTGGTTTCTAAATATCTAAAAAGCACCTCAACATGACTATGAAACACGGTAATCTCCATTTTAGGAAATGTGTTTGAAATCCTCCTTGATCAGATGAGCACTGGAACAGGCAGGGCCAGCTTGTCTTTGCACACAATCAGTCCTACAGTGCTAGCATTTTCCTGAAGTCAGATACAGTGGATGTTATTTTTTGCTCCAAATTCTCAAGCTACACGTAAGTTCTTTAGATTTTGAGGGATTTTTTCCCTCATTTTTTTAAAAACTAGGAATACAATACAGAACTTTTTTTTTGTAATGAAAGCTGCCTGTTTTATTTGCAATAAAAAAGGATACAAAAAAAGATCAAGAAAAAGTACATAAACAGAGTTTTCTAATAACTGCTTCCAAAGAAATGGAAAGCAATAAAGAATTGGGAGAACTACTAAAAATATACCAGGTATTATCTTTTTATACAGACACACACATGCAGGTGCACAACCCTTCTCCCCGCCCCCCCCCCGACACACACGCAGAAACTTGTTTTATAATGGAGGGTGAAGGAGTAAAAGTAGTAAGCAGGAAAATCTTGTAAACAATAAAAAACTGCCAAGAAAAAGTTGCCTGTAGGACCAAAGTGAAAACGAGAAAACACTATTAAGCTAAAAGACACGGCTTTTTGTCCCTGACATTTGTCTGTAAGCTGAGGGATAAGTCTTCTCCATCCTTTCCTTATGAAAGCAGGCCCCTTGACTTTTATAGGGCATTCATTTACTTCTACTTCCCATTAGATATCGCAGTCCCCTCGTGCAAAAAACAAACCAACCAAAAACGAACAAAAATTTAAGTCAATGACAAAGACATAGTGAGGCATGCTAAACTAGTCAGTTTTGGGTTCTTAAATGCTCTTTCATTTTCTGTAAATGTTTCAGAACTACATGTACTGTACCTCTAATAGATTACATAGATGGGAATGATTATTCCATTGAACCACAGCAAGGTGGGGATGAAGATGGCTTTGCCAGAGGGGCCTGGGACTGGAGTTTACTATGGAAACGTATTCCTCTAAGCCACAAGGAAAAGGCCAAAAGAAAACATAAAACTGAACCTTATCGGTAAACATTACTCCTTTATATTTTTTACATGGAATGTTTATCTAAGTACTTTTTTTTTCCTTCCCCATGTACTTGTATTTATGTGTGGGTCCATACATGCCCTTGCATTTCATCTTTGCTGCCATCATCAACACCATACAGAACCATTTGCACTGTGCCGATCATAGATGTCATAAATGGCAACACATATGAAATTGTACCCCAAGGGGGTGGTGACGAAGATGGGTATGCTCGAGGAGCATGGGATTGGAGTATGCTCTGGAAACGGGTGCCTCTGACCCCTCAAGAGAAGAGAATGAGAAAGACAAAAACTGAACCATATCGGTAATCACTAAATCACTTACATGTTTTCTTTTCTCCCGTTGCTGCTAACCTATTAACTTCTTGCTAAGCTAAAACACTTGTTAGTAAAACTGTAGATGCTGTTTAGATTCTGAGGACTTCTTTCCCTGCACTATTTCACACTTTAAATTCACATTAGCTTCTTTGTGAGTGTTTTCTCCCTAAATGCAGATTCCACTTTCTTGGGGGAAGGGGGGAATGTTATAAGGCATTAATTCCAAATACAAGAGGAAAAAAAACAATCATTCTGTAAATTTACAATGCATAAATTACTTGTAATTCAAGTTTAATATCCACATTGATGCCTTGGGTGTTATGTTAGCAGTAAAAGCAATAGCAAGAGATTTTGGGGTTTTTTTTCCTTCCTTTTATTTTATATGCTAATTCTTACATACTAATTTTATACCAGTTAAATCTGATGAATAAAAATACATGACTTTGGCAAATGCTACCTGGACTCCTTTATTGCTTCCTTCTCAGAAGAGCACTTGATTAAAAGGAAACCGTATTCCAGAATCAGCTTCTGTCCCCCGTTGTGGCTCTTCAAATAGAACAGCGTATGCTGCTGTGTTCTTTGGAGTCCTTTATCCAGAACATTTGACGGTATTCCAAAGGAGTGACTCCAGATGCAATGCTTGTCAAATGTTAGTATAGGCTTCTAAATACGTCTAATTTCATTTTTCTGATCTTATGGTTCTGCTTTTGGTCTCTCTTTTCCTGTTACACTGTTGATCATATTAGAACTCTGGGGAAGGTGTTTCCAATGTCATGCAAATGCTGGTGGGGTTTGGGCATGTTATGATGGCAAACATAAGGAAATTATAGAACTTTAAGCTTGATTTAACATTTTCCAAATTTCTCTTTGAAGTTATTTTTCAAAATAGAACAGGAATTTACTGCTTACTCGCTTACCTGACTAACATAATTCTAGGAGAAAAAAATAAAAGGTAATGATTATATTTTTTATTTCTGACAATTCCATAGCTAGTAAAGAAATTTTTTTCCCCAGTGGGCTAGAAAAATTTAAGGGAGATTTTCCTTTGAAGGACTCACTGGTTTTCATGTTAAGATGCATTTTCAAATATATACTGAGGTGAGAATGTGTTTAAAGATCAAAAAGGCAGAGTTATAATAGAGTAATTTTAAATGGCAGTTAAAGAAATGTGACATAGAAATATAGCCAAAAATTTAATAGTGCTAATGTTTTGTGAGTTAGGCAGTACACTTTAAGAAGAAAGGGAGTAAGAAAATAACTTGGCCATGATGTGATTTTTCTTTAATATTGAATTTATTAGTTGATTCATTACTTGTCCACTTGACAAATATTTAATGAGCATTTACTATGTGCCAGGCACTCTTTCCTGGGAATAATTTTTTAAAGATCAGTTCCCTGGTAGCACTTAAAATATAGTGGGTGAGACAGAAATTAAACAGAAAACTACACAAATAACTCTGGAATAGCAACTGCAATAAGTGGTGTGAAGAAGTTAACCTATTAACTTCTTGCTAAGCTAAAACACTTGTTAGTAAAACTGTAGATGCTGTTTAGATTCTGAGGACTTCTTTCCCTGCACTATTTCACACTTTAAATTCACATTAGCTTCTTTGTGAGTGTTTTCTCACACTCGGATGATCCAGAATGGCCCACTTGCCAAAGTGTCATTGGAGCTGAGACCCGAAGGGTGAGGGCTCAACCCTGTGGAGGAGGAGGAAAAACATTTCAGGAGAGTGAACAGCATAGATGAAGGCCCTGAGACAGAAGCGAGTTTGGCAAGTTCAAGGCACAAGGAGAAGAGTGAAGAACTCAGAAGGAGGGAGCCAGCTGAGCCTCAGAGTGGAGAGAGGCTGGCAGCAGGGGACCCATGTTGAGTCACCTCTGCCTGCTGGGCAAGTAGACTTGGATGTGGACAGAATAGAACTAAGGATGCAAGTTACCAAGTTACTGTAACAGTCCAAGCAGTGGTAGTGAAGTTGGAAAGTAGTAGACAGATTCAAAATATATCTTCAAGGTAGAATTAAGAGGAATTAGTGATAAATTGAATATTAGATGTGATGATGTAGAAGGCACTCTAATGGAAGCATCTCCTTACCAATCATGATGCATTAATAATTAATTGTTCAGGGTGGGCAATGCAGGCAACAGGATATAAATTATTCTCCTGTCACTTCTAATGACAGGAATGGCTTGTCCCTAAAAAGCTACCAAATGTTTTTTCTCTTGTCCCTAAAAAGTACCAAATTCAAGATTCCATTCAAGAAGCCATACAGATCACCAGTTAGCAGTCCCAGCTCCTGGCCTAGTAAATAGCTCAGTCTGTTTCTCCTGTGTCATTTCCGTGCTACATTTGCAAACTCTGAATGAACTGTGACTGTTCTGAGATGAATTACACCCTAATTTGGCAAGCCCCGAAACTATAAAATTAAAAAATGACAGACTGCTTCCATGGTATATGGTTTTGCTCATCCTGAAATGACTCATGAATCATTGCGGAAGCAGTTAGCAGACCAGGACTTGTGTGGCTCAGGATTTTTAAAAGTGAAAGAGAAAATTCTACTTTTACTAAATCTAAGGGCTTACTATTTAAATCAACAAAGGAACCAAGGCTCCCTCTAATGGTGAAATGATGCGATGCTCTAATTTATGATGAGCTATATAATTCAATTTCAATGAGAAATTTTGGTAAATTCATTAAGGAAATATGAAAAGATTGTTTTGCAAAGGCTTTATAATTTCTTCATGTTTGGCCATCAGTTCTGTCTCTTCTATGCATTAGTTAGACTGTATTCCAAAAAAGCTTGCTGTCTGTTGGTGAAGGGCATTGTCTTTAATAGTTATTGAGCTGTTTCTTTTTTTTAGGTCCCCAGCCATGGCTGGTGGATTATTTGCCATTGAACGAGAGTTCTTCTTTGAACTGGGTCTGTATGATCCAGGTCTCCAGATCTGGGGTGGTGAAAACTTTGAGATCTCATACAAGGTAACAGTTCATTTAAACAAATGATGTTTTCTAAGTAGTGACTGACTTTTGTGACTTTCACATAAGGGCTGGGTTCTTGGAGGGGACGGATAACTGCTGAAAGCATTTCTCTAAATTAAAAGGAATGACTAGCAAAAATGTATGCCTTTGAAAGAAAGTAAGGCCAAAAGCAAGCTCCAGACTTACTACATGTTTTCATGGCTCACCTGAAAATTGAGGCCAGCAAGCTTCAGAAATAAAAAATACCTCTTCCTTCCCCCGCCTGAGGCTTTCTGTACATTGGAGCCTTTTTTTAGAGAAGCCCTTTGGAGAATCTGCATGTGTTGGGGCCACATTTGACCGTCCCCTGACATAGTTACCCTTTATTACTGTAGGACATGACCCAGGGCAGAAGCAGATCCCAACGACTGTGCATCCTCACACTGACAGAGGAGCTGCCTTTCTGCAGCACCCCCATCACTGAGCCAGTCCTTGAGCACGAATACCTTCCACGCCCCATTTCCCAAAAGAGAGACAAAAAACTTCTGTATATGACAGTTTGAGTTAAGCAAAGATGCATTACCTTGTCTTAAGTGTCCAGTGCTTGGTACTGTGAGGAAGGAGAATAACTCAGTCTTTGCTCTCAAGGAACTCACAGTCAATAAGAGATTAGAATTATATTCAAATTCATAGTATGATAAGAAGGTAGAATGCTGTTTGGTTGGTGTGATTAAGAAACAGCATTCCACTGGAGGTAGAGTTTGAGGCAGAACGAGAAAGACGGGCATGGTATCAATAAGCAGAGATAAAGGCAGGGGAGGGCGTCTTCCAAACAAATAGAATAGGGAGAGGTACAAAGGTGAAACTTGCTGTATTCAGGAAGCAGCAGTAAGGAACACAGTTTGGGCAGAATCTGACAGCATGAATGAGACAGAGACATCCAGAAGATAAAGTGGACAGGTATGTTAGCACCATATTGAAGAGAGCCTTTCATGCTGAGCTAGGAGATTTTTACTTAATTTGATAAGCAGTGGAAACCCATTGAAGATATTAAGCAAGGGAATAACATGACCCAAAGCTGCTCTTTGGCTAGAATAATCGCTTGCTATAAATAAGGATAGCATTGAAGAGAGAGAAGCCAGAGGTGAAGAAGCCAGGCAGGAGATTATTATAATAATCACCCAGGTGGGAAATGTATTAGCAATGGAAATGACGAATGATGTTAGGAATGGAGACTGCCTAGTTTGGCAAGGTTACATCGGAAAAAGGTTGCTTGGAGCTAGCATTACATAGGAGGAGGCCCTTGAGCAGCAGTATATTACTGCTTTCCTTACTGCCTCCTTTGTTATTATGTGAGTTTGAAAAACAAGCAAGTTACTTTAAGATTTGTTTAGTTAATAAATTCCCTGTGGACGCCGTATTTAATTAAGATTTCAGATTCACAGTTATAAGATGAATTTTCAGCTATAATTTATTTTGGCATTTGAAACAACTTTTATATGCGTTTTCCTTAACAGATATGGCAGTGTGGTGGCAAATTGCTGTTTGTCCCCTGTTCTCGTGTGGGACATATCTACCGTCTCGAGGGCTGGCAAGGGAATCCTCCACCCATTTATGTTGGGTCTTCTCCAACTCTGAAGGTAAGTCTTTTGGTTGGAAGTGGAGAAGGCGAGGGCACTAACATTTACGTACCACGTGCTGCGGTAGTCAAGTAAACGTCAGCTCACTCAGTGGGAAAAATCTCTTAAGCAGTCTCACAGGTCCTCATGTTTACCTTAGGCTAGACTTACTCATGAACTATCTTACTGTTCTTTGAGAGTATTCATTGTATCCCATTTGGATTAAGGTGTCTGTATTGAACGTTCTCCATAAAGACAATGCGGATAAATTCAAAAAGCACCGACACTCTGTAGGAAAGCAGTGAAAAGGAAAAATATCAGCTCCCATTAGTTACAAATGAGTAAAATATTTTTTAACATACATATTTATTTTAAATACATCGAAATAACAAACAGCCACATCCTGCAAGATGTAATTTCATAGCAACATCTTCCCAAAATGCACTGTGCTGGATGGTGGGGTTTTCGTTTTTCATTTAAAAAAATTAATCATACTGGGTTTTTGTAGTAAACAAAAGCAATTTTGAACAGTGCTTGCAAAAGATTCATGTCTTTTGTCCCTCAGACCAGGGACAAACCAGGGAAGCTTCCGACAGAGGCCAGATGATCCATTGGTGGGAAGCCACTGGCCCCTGTCCTTGACAGCACAACTTTGAAGTGTCTTTTGGGGAGCTGCCGTCCTGAGTTCTGGGACCCTTTAACTCTGGTGCCCTTTCATTGTCTGGAGTCCTTAAGGAAGTCAAGGGCAGAAGGAAGGTGATTATTAGCTGCAGATGCAATTTGGGACAGCTCCCAAAAGGGGAATAGGTGATGGAGGTAGAGATGGCTAGGCTTTAAGAGCAAACACAGAGCTTTCTGACTGGCCAAATTATCTTAGAAGTGGAGAAAGAGAGCCCCAGCTACAACGAGGGGTGAGATTAACATACCCACGCTGAAACAAAGATGCACCAAATCAACACCAGGCATGACTGCCGTTGCAGGAAAAGAACCTGACCTTTGAGTCAGAGCCCCAGTCATGAAGAGCTGATGAAAGTCAGATTGATTGAAGCAGGTTTATGCTGATAGGAAAAGGAAAAGAGAAGGAAATACTCAGCTACTCTAAAAATTAAATGTAGCTCTCATGAAAACTACCCAGTAAATGGCATGTTCAGCATGCTCTCAGTGAGTGCCTCGAATGTGCCAGGCACTTTCTTTTCTCCAATTTTAGCGCCAAGCACTTCAGTCACTAGGCTGCCAATGGCCTATGTTGACTTCCCCAGCCCATTCGTCTTCTCTGAGCTTCAGACCATAATCAGTTGTCTGCTAAAAGTATCTTCCTAGATATTTCAATGTCAACATAGTTGAACTTTTAAATTTTTTCTCAAAAACGTTTCCTTTTCCTATATTCTCTATTCTCCCATGAATGAAACCTAGGGGGCATGTTAGGGTTGTCTAACTCACCTCTCACCTTACCAAGCCCTGATAACCTGCCTCATACATACCTCTAAACCCATTGCTTACTATGCTTAGTGCAGGCCTTCAGATCTCTCCCATGGATGTTAAACAGCCTGCCACGTGGCTCTCGCCATCAACTTCTGTGTCCTTCCATCCATCCTCCACTCACCACCAGTGGTACTCCCTTGAAAATTAAATCTGATGTCTGTTACCTGCTTAAAACCTTTTGCTGCCTCTCATATAAAATATAAATAATATTAATAATCACTAGCCCTTTTTGATTGCCTACTAGGTAGCAGACACAAATCTAAATGTTTTCCATAAGTTTTTTTTTAATTTTTACAACACGCCATAAGATAAAGACTATGATTATTCTCATCTTAAAATGAGGAAAGTGAGGCACTTTTTCTCTTTGAACCCTGCATTCCATTTATGCTAAACTACTTGGAGGATTTCACGTGCACCTTCGTTTGTCACACTTCATTTGCATTTTTGCTTGCCCTCAATTCCATTCTCACCTAATTAACCACTCTCTCTAGATTGAGCCATCCAGCATCCCTCCATGGTGCCGCTCTGGCCCCCTCCGCCCCAAACAAATGTCCTTCTTTTTGTTGCAATAAGCCTATGCATGTATACTTAATCTTCACATTCATTAGTATGTAGAAGACATGGACTGTGTCTAATTTTGGATGGGTTTACAAGGATTCAAAATATTTAGCTATACTATCTCATGCTCATTTAGGATACTGCTGCTTAAAACTTTTTTGAAGCCACTGGCTTTTGCAAGAGCATATTCACCCTTTGATAGATACCTTGTAGTCCAGAAAAAAAATGTAATAGGAATGCTAGGTTTTCCTACTGCTGATGTAAAGCAGGGGTCAGCTACTATAGCCGATGGGCCAGATCCAGCCCTTTTTAGTAAATCAAGGTGTATTGGAGCACAGCCCACACCCATTTGTTTATGCATTGTCTGTGGCCACCTTTTCAGCACGTTGAGTAGTTGCAACAGCTGTATGCCCACTGAGCTAAAAATACTTATGCTCTGGCCCTTTACCCACAAAGTTTACTTAGGCGTGATGGAGAAGGCCAAGGGACTAGACTATGTACTAAATCTGTGACATATGTTTGTGCCTACATGCAGCATTCAGTAAAACCTTAGAAGTTAAATCTTTGTCCGTTATCACAATGTCAACTGATTTGCACCAACTGCAGAAAATACCCAGTTGATTTTGGGTTATGGTAAAATGGTCCTATTATGGTTGTAAGAAGACAAACAAAGCCACTTACAAAAATGTGTTTTATTAAACAGAGCTGTTATATTTCGTGATGGTTTCTGAAATGGGATTTCCCCTACATATGCTAGTAATATGGAGATAATTCTGGGAGGAGTAACACTGCCTAGTCAGCCTCTCATAAACCCTCTCTAGGTATCAGTTTCTTCCTGTAAAAGATATTCTCTGAGACTAGATATGCTCTTGCAGCCCAGAGTCTGTGTCCATCACTTTTTAGTTGAACATGCATGATGATTTCATTCTGGGCCGTTGGTGTATTAGGGTCATTAGCTCAGTTACATTTGTTGTTTAATTAAATATTAGGTCTTACTGAAATAAGTTTGTTTTATCTTGGTCATATTTCATATGTCTAAGATAAGCTGTTTATGACATTCCACATAGTTTTATTTTTCCCATGATATTCACTTTCTTTTACAGAATTATGTCAGAGTTGTAGAGGTTTGGTGGGATGAGTATAAAGACTACTTCTATGCCAGCCGTCCTGAATCAAAGGCGTTAGCATATGGGGACATCTCTGAGCTGAAAAAATTTCGAGAAGATCACAACTGCAAGAGTTTCAAATGGTTCATGGAGGAAATTGCTTATGATATCACCTCACACTACCCTTTGCCACCCAAAAATGTTGACTGGGGAGAAGTAAGTATCGGGCATATTCAGATCTCAAAGTGTGTGTGTTTGGAGACCGAGTTTGGGGGAAGGCAGAGGGAGATGAAAGTGAATGAAAGAGAAGAATTCTTGGGGGAAAGTTTGGGTGAAAACTGTCTGGTAACTTCCCCCTCCTTTCCACCAGGCAATTACAACTACCCTGACTACCCGGCCCTGTGTCCCCTCCTCTCAGCCTTTGCACATGGGGCTTTCTAGTCGGGAAGAGACACTGTCCACTCTCTCCAGCTCCTGCCACTTCTCTTTCCCTCCATCCGACTCCCTTTCTTGGCTAATTCCAGCTTACCCTATTGCTCTCAATATATAGATCACCAGTCCTGAAAAGCCTTTCTTACTCTTTCCCACACCATCAAAAAGTCTCTGTCCTGTGATTTTTCCATAACACAAAACTGCCCCTCCTCTCAGCCAGTCTGTAAGTGCTTGTTCACCATTGTGTTCCGATGAACTAATGCAAAGGCCCCCATATACAGTAGGCACTCAGACAGTGCTTGCCAAGTGAATGAATAAATGAATGGTAACTGAAAATAATGAAAATCAAAGGCATTGATCTGTGTTGTCCTTTCTTCAAACTTGCCTTTGTGAGGGGGGGCATTTCTCATTTGTCCACCCTTGCAGGTGCTACCTTGTAACTGTACTAAACATGCCATGAAATTTCAAGTCTACATGCTTTGGTTTACTGTGTGTCTAACAAGTATTGGTTGAAGGCCTACTATGTGTCAGTCACT
>PVJI01000327.1:189769-290163 GCA_004026765.1 Micronycteris hirsuta | reverse complement strand
TGGGGGGAGGGGAGGGGAGAGGATGCAAATAACTGTAATTGAACAACAATAAAGTAATTAAAAAAATAAATAAATAAGCCGATGACCACTTTGAGGGATAAAAATAATATGTTCTGGAAAACAACAGTTTTAGTTATGCTGCATGACAATATATTCAATGAAGTTGTCATTCAGTATATCTTGGTGATTGATTTAGTTACATTAATAATGACAAAAATTAGGCTGATAAATAGTCCAATTACTACTTTTTATAGTAAAAACAACATATGGAATCTGCTTCTTAAATCAGCTTAAACATTCTTCAAGAATGTTCACTTTTAAGAATCCAAAAAAGAAACTACCAATTATTTCTAAGGGAAATTCACAGCTTTTCTTTCAGTTGATAGTGGACACAAGGACAAGAAACACTAAATGCCACCACTTTCAAAGGGACTGAGCTATACAAGTTCTCTGAAACGACATGTAAGAGCAATGACAAGAAGAGACTTACTTCCCCTCATGTTATCAGTTGAAGAGTAAATGAGAACCTGCACTGCTAAACTGGCCTTTTTTCATCAATATTTAATCACTTAGAATAGGGGAAATATGCTTTTCCATTCATTCATATTAAATGACCATAAATTTTCTATACCCTGGGGTATAGAGAGAGAAATTGCTGGCATCGCTTGAGCAGTTTTCATGAGATAGATATTTAAAACTTTTACTAAAATTTATTGGATGCTTTATCTATATGGAAAGTGGAAGTATTTGTAAAAGAATAGCTCTGAATGGAGGAAATAGCAGAGCCAAGCGTCACAGGTGTTTCCCCTTTTATAGATTCATATGGTACTCGAAAACAGACATCAAAATGCAATGACCGTTAAAAACAAAATAGAGCTTAAGAAGTTTTTCAAGCAAATCCCTTCAAACTTTCAAGGAATCCTGCTAAAAAGAGCAGAAACATGGAGGACTATCAGTGAAGAATCAAAAAAAAGGAAGCAAAATGAAATGGAAAAAAAATGGGGATTATTCAAATAAAAATAGATGATGACAAATTTAGAAGATAAGCAAAGATACAACATACACATAATTGGTGTTTGAAATGATTAGAAAATCTGAAACAGAAATATTTTTTCCAAAGATCTGAAATGCAAAAAAAAAAAAATCCTTAAATATAACAGGACCAACATCTATAGGTTAAAAGACCATACGGGGATCCCAGGAGGAATGTTCTGAAAGATCGATGCAGACTTGCCCAGTTAATCTGCCAGATTCTTGTGGGCATCATGTCAAGAACTTCAAATCAACCATGAAAGTAAAAAAATTATCCGGCTGACTTCAGTTTTGCCTACAATCACAGTCGATGCTAAAAGGCTGTGGTAAACTGTCTACAAAGTTCTGAGAGAAAGTGTGATCCAATAGTTTTATGCCCGGCCAAGGTTTTAGTTTTATGAATTAAAAAGGCCAGAAATATACATTCTCATGTGTTCCAAAATTCAGGCACGATTTGAGTCCTCTCTAACCTCATAATCCATGCCACAAAGTGACAATATTTGCAAAACGCAAAAGTAGTCAGAAACACATATATGCTAAGTCAGCTTATGTGTTCCACAAACGCATGCTAACTCTCTATAAAACATAAATGGAAATTAATAGAATTATCTAAAAATTAGGACCCTGTATTTTTTCAATGAGAAAATGTAGTTTTTTGATCCCTAATGAGCTTTTTTTCCTTATACAAGTATAATAAAAGGCCTGGTGATTTTGTAAAGAAAAATCATTGTGGTGATTTTGTAAAGAAAAATCATTGTAATGATTTATACAGAAAACCAGGCAAATGCAAGGGAGGCAGAAAGAAGGGAGAGAAGCCTAGTTCTAAGATTAATGCAAACTAAAAGTAAACAATGTAAGAAATAGCAAAACCCAGCACAGTCTGGGGAAGATTTTGTGTGCTTTGTATGTCAGAGTCATTCACAGTCATTTACAAATTTTTAAAAATTTTTCTGTGATATATTTTCGCTTTAAATATATGTATGTGCGTGTTTTCACCTTTGTGAGTTTCATGTTGCCTCTACTAAGTCATTACTGCTGCAGTTTGATTAAATAAAATGATCGCCCTTGAATTCTCTCTGTATTTCAAGGCAGCAGAGCAGCAAGAAACATATGGCACCAGTGCCATGGCAGCACAGTTTTAGACCTCCTCAAGAGTTGTGTGGCCATGGTGGTGATTCGCTATCAATGATTTTGTGACTCCTAATTCAGAGTTGTGGATTCATGGCCTGACAATGCAAACTTCTAGGTCAGCCTGGCAGTCTCTCTTGTGTTCAGAGCAGGCCAGCTTTTCAGCACACAGCATCTGTGTTTCTCTTCACACGCCCACTGCACTCAGGAGAATTTGGACCAACTCAGCATGCAAGGACAATAGGACACGCATTGGCTCTGTAAATAGCACACAGCATGATTATTAAAACAAGTGACTTTGTATAAAAGGAAAGGAAGAAGTGCGCTTGCGTGTGTGTGCTTTCCAGGCACAAAAAAAGCGAACTACTCATTTTCTGATCATCACCAGGACCTTTTATCCAAGGCTCGACTATATGAAGACTTTGAACAGTTACAAATGTGTGGATTTGAAACATAAAATTTCACCTCAACATCACAGCATTTACATTGGAATTTCTTCCCAGCTAGAATCTGAAGCACCCACAGTATTCAGAACTGCAGTTCCGACATATCTTTCTGCTTTGCTGAATTTATGTTTTTCTGGACAGCTTTGGTATAGTAATAGATTGTTATTATGTGAGCCTACTCTACATGTACATTCTAGCGAATTTGCAGTTGAGTATCCTCAGTTCCTTCATAATCAGTTTCCAGAGACGGTTTCTGTGACCTTGTGGATGCAAGCGTAGGACAATGATTTTTCTTTGCAAACTCACTAAGCCTTTTATTATATTTGTATGGGGGAAAAAAGAGCTTATTTAGGGATTAAAAACTATGCTCTCTCATGAAAAAAATATGGGGTCCTAATTTAGATAACTCTATTAAAATATCAATGGCTTCCCCCTTTCTTGGACATGCTATGCCCTACCTCCCCTAAATCTGGATAGAAAATGTCCCTACACTTATTTTTCATTATAACATAGATGTCTGACTTTGCACAATGTATCTTAGTTTTGGAAATGGCCCCTTCTCATCAATCCTGTTGCTTATCCTCCCTTGAATTTCATTGTGCCAATAGGCAATGGGTACCTTGCTACTATGCAAAGGCAGGATTGCTAGTCAGGCTGGCATAACCCCAATCAAGCTTCCCCTTCCTTGTCCTGTCGCGCAGCTGCTCAACTCACTCTCTTACATCAGGATGTTGTGTTATGTGCAAATGCAGTGTTTTCCCACAGGCATGTTCTCATGGGCAAGAAAGCACAAAACGAAGATGGCACATCCTATCTTTGAGTAAGGAAGAGTGGGAGTATCGATGCTGACATTATTCAAACACCATAGAACATGAGAAAGGATGAACTGTTGAAAACAGCAGTCAGGAAACTCCAAATGATGTCTGTCATCAACTCAAATCTGTAGCCCTTGACCTTGAACACTAAGGTCACCCCCTGTTTCAAACCCCCCAGAGGTTCTCTCATCCCCAGGATGAGAGGCAAGGGCCTTAGCATGGTGCTCAGAGCACCTGCGAGCTAGCTCAACTCTGTGTTTCCTGCAACTGCCTCGGCCTTTGGTGCACTAAAGTTTGTCTTCGGGGACCCAAATGCTCCAAGTGGTTTCTACTTCTGGGCCTCTGCTTAGGTCCTCCCATCTGCCTAGAATCCCCTTCCTTGCCTTTCCCTGGCCGCCATCTAGTTGTGCAACCCTTGTCCTCCTGGAAGACGTCCTCTCCTTCTCTTTGTTCCCATAATACCTTGCATATAGGTCTCTCAGTCTGGTTGGGTTAATTTATTATCATCACTTGTTTATCTGTGTATTTCCCTGAAGCACCGTGGCTTATTCATCTACCTGTCCTGAAGCCCTGCTTAGCCTCTGGAACATACGAGGAACTTCATGAAGATGGGTTGAATAAGTGAATGATTCTGAAAGGCTCATCTTTAAAGGGAAAAACTGGAACCTATAAAATAAATCTAATTATTTCTTCGCTCTGTAACCTTGAGTAAGTTACTTTTCAGTCAAAGTCCTAATTTCCTCACCTTCACAAAGAGCATACTATCACTTGCCTCATAGACTTGGCAGGACAATGAAAGAAGAAAATGCCTACCAACTTGCTTAACCAATTTTCTAATATATAATAATAATTAAATAAATTTTAGGTATTAGTATTAATCAAATACCTGAAGTGAAGTCAACCCTCATCCTTTGTCTTCCACTATCCATATTTTTCAAGGGTTAAATTTTCAGAATTATTGGTATTTGTTCTTGGGAAATTGTTTTGGTCTCTTTTTGAGGGTTTTACTGTATCATGTTGCTTTTTCATCTGAATTATGCTGATCCTGCCTTCAATTTCCCTCCTCTCCATGTGAGAAAAAATAGCCAGTAATTCAGGTGCCCAGTAATTCAGGGCTGGGTAACTCACACACATGTCGAGTCAGCAGGGACTCCAATTTAGAACCACATCAGCAGACATCACTCTCTGTAAATATTTCAAAAATTGATGGGCATGGCTGTTTTCACTATTCCAAATTACCATATGTGTCCATCACTCAAATCTGTTTCCATTCACAAATAAGCTTCGTGATGTTCTTGGAAAAAGGAAGCAGTGAATCCAAATTTCTACATACATCAGTTTTAGTCATTTTCACTCCTATCAAAGTTGGCAAGAGAAGGGGAGGTTTATAAATTGGAGACAGGAGTCAATTCTGCATAATCCCATAGGTCAGCAATGCCTTAAAGCATGTTAAAAACTAAAGGTCAAATCTCCAAAAGTCAAAAGTTATTTTCCAAGGGCAGTAATCTTATTTTATTTGTTTTAAGACCACAAACATGCTTATTTCCCTAAAGGTTTTGGAGATTTGCTTGTACTGTAAGAAGAATTGGGAATGAAGTTAACTTTAGCACTCGGCTAATTGCGGACCACCCTGTTGCTTGAGTCGGGGCGGTCTCCTTCTTGTACCACAAATATGCCACGCTCATTTCCATCTTCTTGCTCTTACATCTGCTTCATCCTCTATAATAACCTACTACTTTCTTGGTTCAAATCCTGGCTCCACTGCTCATTAGCGCCGAGTCCTTGGAAAATGTGCTTCACCCTCCCTTAACCTCAATTTCCTCATCTATAAAATGAGGATAAAAATAGTATCTATCTCAGAGAGTTACTCTAAAAATTAAGCTAGACAATGACTTAATGATTTAAATTTTGCCCATTTTCTGGCTTTATATGGCATATACTTCATGGCAAATAGGTATTTGTTATTATTCTGTTATTATTCTGCCTGTCCTACCCACCAACGAAGGCCCAGTTCACCCTATAGCCTTCCTAGATAGTTCTGTCCTTCACTGTTCTCTCTCTTATATGGATTCCACTCTTTGATTATGTATGTATATTTAAAACTCTTTATACCATGGCACATGCTTATGTATAGTATATACAGCATTTGGGATTATACATATTATATATAATATAGAATATATAAACATGTACCACAGTGCTTATATATGTAAATATATATATATTCTTAGATCTTAGCATAGATATAGATAGATGAGATAGATCTAGATACAGATATATCACTCTTCATACATGGTACCTGCCAACAATCAGATCTTTTAGGCACAGAGGATGATTGTACCTACTACCCCCTTGCTGTTCCAGATAGGGGAGCCCACATGAGCAGTCTGGGCCCAATGAGATATGTATAGAAGTGGATGACATATTTATTACTTTCAGGTCACAGTGTTTATTGCTGATGTGAGATATTCTAGAGTTCTTTTCCCCACCCCCAGTCATTGGTCATGGAAGTATGTATTAAGACAAGGTGTCTATCAGCTTAGAGCTGAATGACTATAATGAGCAGAATCCCCTAAAAGCCATGCTTTGTAGTTTAATAAGAAATAAATCTTGTTTTAAGTTTCTGAGGCTGAGAGAGGGGGTTGTTTGTTACTGCAGCTATCCCGACAAATACCACATGTTGGTTTTGTCTTCTCAACTAGAATACAAACTAAATGAGGAAAAGGAGCAAAGTCTCACCCTCCTTTTTACCCCATACACCAATCACAGGTCTGGGTACATAGTATCTTGCACTTGACTGAACATCATCCAAGTGTGTTTCAAATGAAGAAACATAAAATAAGGTTCTCTTCCAAAGACGGCAGTACTTCATTGATAATCAGAACCAACAGGCACATTTCCAAGAATACAGATTATCAGTGAGCACCTCAGACTTCCTTATGCAGAACTTCCTGGGATAAGGTGGAGGCCGAGAATACATTTCCAGGTCTACCATTAGCACATAATTCAACCAAACACAGTAGACTGTTCTCTGGGTTATATGAACTGTTCTACTTTATCCATAATTGTCATGCAATTTTTCTAGGACAGCCATGTTCTCTTTGGGCCAAATATAATTATTTTGTAGGCATCTGAATGGCCCTAGAAACATCATTGGAAGAACAAGCCAATAGCCGTATTCTTCAGCAGATGTTCTTGTGACTAGTCAATTTCACAGAATGATCTCTTAAGGGTCGTAAAACCACTATTAACCCTTATTTCCTGATAATAAGGTTTTAGGCCTGTGCTTCTCCATGTCACATGACCTACATCAGCCTTATTTACAGCCACTATTACAGCTCTGCCGATGCTGGTTTCTGGGATTTGCCATCAGTTACACTTAGGGTCTGCCCGGAAAGAAGGCTAAATATTGGCTTTAGGGTCCTAACCAAGTCGTTTCGAAGACTATTTAGTTTAATATAGTTCCATTTTAATAATTAGAAATTGGGTCCAGGGGCCTCAATTCTACTCTATTTTCCTAGAAAAGAATCACTCCTTTTGCAGCTGGGGATGTTCTGGGTCCCAGAGAGAAAATCCAGGTGCTATTCATCCTATGGAGGAAGGCACCTGGGAACCTGGGAGGATGAAAGGAAAAGTTGGTAGAAACTGCTCCAACTTTTCCTCTTGCCATTTGAGACCCCAAAACTAAGAGGAAGTAGGGGCTCCAAGGAAATTGGGGTGGCCCCCAACATAGGTTTTAATTGTGTAACTTCATTGCCAGGTGTTTTCCTGAGAGACAGAGCTTCATGTGGTTACTGAAAAGCCTGAGATGCATCCTTGGGAGCCTTTCAACCTTCTATGTTGTCACTGTATCTGCATCAAGAGAAAAGTCAAGGCAATGTAAATAATGTATAGGTTTTCTTCAAAAATCAGTGTAAATATTTCATAGGCTCTACAGTAAATAATAAATACATTTGGAAAAAATTATATAAATATTTGATTATTCACAGGGCAACTGTAAAGCCTGGAATTACATATGCATGTTCAAAGAAATCCAACAAATCCTAAATTACATACAAATGGTTCAAAAGTCACCCGAACATAGTCTTAGGTACAGTTTTTTAGATTGCAGGCTTTGTTTCTGAGCCAAGAGAGTGTTAAATCACATTGAGCCTGCTTGAGACTCAGCTGAAATTTTGGTAACTCCCAAGCTCCTGTGCCTTCTGATTATCCTTGATATGCATCTTGAAGCAGTAAAACACCCTCCGCCTATGACAGAAATGCAGTACAACCATGTCTTATAGCTGTTGATTTTAATGCAAAGTCTCCAACCCAGCAATGGGGGCTCCCATGGAAAGAATGGATTATAAACATCAAATGCCTCTTGTAGACAGAACAGGTACAATTTTTTCACACCCAACAGTGGGCCAAAGCTTTGAGTAGGAAGCTTCAACCAGATCAACTATTTTTTTCAGATTATTCACAGAATAATCAATCCATTCTGCCTACAGACTTTTGGTCCTTAATCTGTTCCTTTCCCCATCTCTCTGGTCTCCTAGAATTATATAAAACTCTAGTCCCCCCAACCCACCCAAATTCATCTATGTTTTCCTCCACTTCTGTTATTCCCTATCATGTATTCCTTTCGAGACGCAGCCCCAGCATTGCTCCCCTGGGAAACCACTCTCAGTAAACCCTGCCCAGGCCTGCATTTCAGCATCTGTCCCAGGGAATTGAAGTACTTGCTTTTATATTATTTATTCACTGCTGCATCTCAGGATCCAGAAGACTGCCTGCCACAGAGTCAGCTCCATAAATGTTTGCTGAATGAATGAATAAGTGAATGACCCTCCCAGAGATTGGGGACACTATTTTTATTCATTGTCTCCTCAGAGCCTGGTACAGTGCCTCACACAGAGTAGGTACTCGGTACAAATATTTTGATTAGCTAAATAGAGCTTATCAGGCAATGTATCTGTGTGTGATGAAGGTATATGCAGTATGTGAAATGAAGGAGAGAAAAGAGAGAAAAAAAACAAGGGGTGTACCAAACTACAACTTCACTCTTCTCATTGAAACAGTGCCCTGGGGAAGATTAATAGGTACATGCTTTAATGAAGGTGGATGAGGGGAATGAAGAGTATATTTGTTCAAAAATAAACACTACTCACAAGATTTTTTTTTTAAAACGTTCCTGGTTACACCCACATAGGATTTACATGGCACATACCTCTAAGAAGCTCAAAGCATAACCAACATTAGCACATTAAATTTTGCACGAAACTATCCCAGTATGGCTGGTGGGGGCCCCTTATTCTCCTCATTTTTCCCTTGGAGGAAGCAAAGGCAAATTAAAGGGAAGTGTGTGACAGTTTTCCAGAGGCACACCAAAATCACAAAGAGGCAGCAGCGAACTCAGCTTCCTCTCCACCGCTCTGGCAGCAGCACGTTGCTCAAAAGGTTTGGACTAGCAAGTCTGGCATGAGGAAGCTCCAGCTGTCGATAATCCACCAATAAACAAAAATCCATGGAGTGTAAGCACCATGGAAGACTTGGCAGTGAGAGGTATGCAGAGGAAAATAACATAGAGTCCCTCTCCTTGTGGAAGAATTAGCTGAGGACAGAAGACAAACACCCAGGAAACCCTTAAATCCTAATTCATAGCACTAAATGGCAGGTGTAATTGAGTGGAAGAAATAATGTGTCATTTAGGGTTCTTTTGTTGCACGCAACAGTGACTGAGGCAGAAAAGAAATATAATGCAGGCATGTGAACAGCCGGAGAGGAAAGAAGCTTGCAAGAGCAGGAAGTTCCAAAGAGCATCTTGAACATTTAGCCCAGCCACCGCTGCTGGAGTGAAGACACAGTTGCCATCCATTTCTTTCTTTTTTTAAATTTCTTTTTAATATTATTAACTGTATTCCCCCTGTGGTGCCTTACATCCCTGTGACTATTTTGTAACTGCCAATTTGTACTTCTTAATCCCTTCACCTTATTCACCCACTTCCCAACCTTCTCCTACCCGACAACCATCCATGTGTTCTCTGTATCTCTGAGTCTGTTTCTGATTTGTTGTTGTTGTTGTCCATTTATTTTGTTTCTTAGATTCCTCATATAGGTGAAATCATATGTTATTTGTCTTTCTCTGATATATTTCACTAGGTCCATCTATATAGTCACAAATAGTAAGATTTCATTCTTTTTTTTAACTATATGGATAAGTATTGTCAACCATTTCTTTCTGTCTCTCCATGGCCCCGTTCCAAACTCAAAGTCCCAGGAGAGAGAATATGATTGGCTAAGTTTAGAATAATACTGTGACATTGGCTATACTGGAGACATAATAGGAAGGAGCTGGTGGGAAAAACCCCTAAGGACCTCTCAACCTCTTACCTGGGAGGGCAGAGACCTATGATTTATCATTCCTCTGTGACTCTACCCAATGAGTCCTTTCCCAGACGGGCACTGAGGTGCTCTCAGAAGGGAAGAATGCCAAAGGTCTGCCAGAAGATGGAAAATGCTCTTTACCAAAAATTCCTATGAAAGGAACTCAGCAGAGTGGGAGATCCCTGAACACAAATTTGAGGAATTCTAGAGGAGGTGAGACTTGAGACTGAACTAGAATGTTCACAACACCTAATTAGATGGTAAAGGTGTAGAAACAAGATGGAACCCACAACTAATGCACCAAGAAGTGAGGCTAGGAGGGGGGAGATATCATTAGTAAACAATGGAAGTCCACTAGAGTTCAATAATAATAAATATAACATTAAAAAAACATATAAATCTATTTAGTTGCAGGCAAGAGAACACACACCAGTGAAAAAAAGGCACCAAATTAGCACAGAGGTCAAAGTCAGGAGGTTCTAAGTTATAGTGAAGATTTCCATAGTGGTTATGTCAAATGATCTTGACGGGCAGTGTGGAGTGATTGATAGATCTGTGCAGTATGCAGGATTTTCAAACACATCCTACTGTCTGTGGATTAAAGACAGAGTTTTCAGTGATGTTCAGTAAGGACTGGCATAAGGGAGACACTCAAGTTCATGTTCTTAAACTGTTTTAGGTAGTTGTAATAAAGCAGTGCATTAATATTTTGGTATCTCTTGGGCAAGTGGAAAATTTTCCTTTTAGAGCACTTGGCTGTAGTTTAGATCACATAGTGCAGTGATAATGCTTTATATGAGCAAATACTTTAATGTGTCTCAATTTTTTCACAAATGTTAAGTCAAATGAGCCCTTCAAAATTGCTATGCCATGTCTACAACCTCTGTGTGAGTCTCATTTTACAGGAAAGAGTCAACCTCAGAGTCATAAATGGCCTGCCCAAGGTAACAGTCAGAGTCACCCAAGTGACTTTATACACTTCTCCGTTCAAGTTGTGATTAATGAAGAGGCAACAAAATATTGCACCCATCTATAAACGTTAGAAACCCGTGTTCTCCTTAACATTCAGACTGAATCAAATCACCTAATAAATATTTATATCCTTTAAAGGATAATGAAGATATTTCTCTGATTAAAACAAAATAATAATAACAGCTATTTAATGGGAGAAAGAGACATGGAGAGAATATTTCATCAGTTAACAAATATTTACTTGGTGTTTTATTTTGAGCAAAATCTCCTCCAAGACAAGCCAGGGTCCATGATCATGGAGCTGGAAAAAGCCGTCAGAGTTGGACTGGATGGAGAAATGGGGGAAAACTAAGACTGGCCTGTGACCAGAGTTTTAGGAGAGGGGAATCCAAAGGATTTCATCCAAGGCAAAGCTGGCGACTAGGCATGAGCAGGTAATGGAACCAAAGCTTCAGCCTGAAGAAGCAGAAAAGGCAGGGAGAAACTAAGTACTAACAAGACAGGAGCCAGGGGTCCCCAGCGCAATGGCGGGGAGAAGACGCGGAGGATGAGGACCCTGCCTGAGGCTTCCTGAGAAGCACCTGCCACCTGAGCTGGCTCCTAGAGCCGTGTGAAAGGAAGACAGAAGGAAGCCCAAATAGAATCTCCTTTAAAGGGCTCCTGATCAAGCTGGAGGGAGAAAACACAAACACTTGAAAATATAGTCAGTAGCATAGGACAGGAGACCAATACAAAACAAAAGAAGTTAATACGAGACAGGAGCTCAGGAAAGGAAGGGTCTGCTCTCGGCTAGCGCAGCAGACAAGGAGAATTTCAGCAAGGGGTCACAGACCTGGAGGAAGGTGCTTGTGAGCCGTATGCCTTGCCAATTTGCTTTGAAATGTAGTGCAGACTTGTATTTCACTTCTCGGTTTATCACTCTTGGGGAGTATAACCCTTGAACCCTTTATTTATTTTTCATCTTCCTACACTGGATGATTTCTCTGAATCCAGCCAAAGTATCAGATGAGTATGCCTTTGTTTTATCTGATTTCAACAGACTTTCGCTGGGTGTCTCTGTTCTGTGCTTAGCACTGGACAAAGCACTGGATGGAAGCATTCTAACCCTCGGGAGAGGATCATGAGAGGAGGGAGGGAGGGAAAAGCAAAAAGTAAAATCCTGGTAAGGTGTTTCACCTTGAGGGTAAACCTTGGGGTGGGAAGGAAGTGGTGGAAGCTCTTAGGCTGGATTCAGCTCCTCCCACAGGGGAGGGGCCTGCTTTTTGTTGTTCTGGCTACACACTATGGAAAGCATTCACTTCCTTGAGAAGACAAGATATGGGCGTGAAGCCAAATGGGTGAAGTGGGTATCCAAGTAGTTTTCTGTGGCTCAGTGTGGCTTTTGGGGACCCAGAAATCTCAGCAAGCCTAGGTGGGGAGGGGTACTATGAGGACTGATGGGCCAGCATGGGATTATTGAGACCGTACATAAGCCATGGCATGGATGGTGGTCTTTAGCAACATGGGTCAATGAGGTGCCCTCAAGCCAGGCGAGTCCAGCTATATTCAGCAGGCACTAGACAGGACACCAGCGACCGGAAGGAATGAAGGACCTCTTGGAGGAATCCCGCAAAGACCCAGCAGCAGCACAGCCCACGCACCATGTGCCATGGGGCAGGGGGAGGGGGCGAATCTCCTAACACGAAGTAAAAATGGCTCCGGTTGGGAGTTTGAACTTCCAAATAACTATTTGAAAGAAATGATTAGAAATGCCATATTGAGTCATCTTTAATGGACAGGATCAATTTCCCATTCCACCACCAGCAAAACCGAGGATGAGGCTAATTATGAAAAATAAATTTACATATTTTTTACAGACCTAGTTGAAGCCAACATGTAGGTAGCCAAAGTTACAGTGACAGGGTATCTAGAGATGGCCTGTACTACCTATAAAACACATTCATAGACACAGACAACAGTAGGGTGGTTACTAGAGGGGAAAGGGTTGGGGGAAGCATGAAGGGGAGAAAGAGTCAAATATACAGTGACAGAAGGAGACTTGACTTTGGGTGGTGAGCGCACAATGCAACATACAGATGATGTATCATAGAATTGTACATTTGAAACATATAATGTTGCCCGGCTGGTGTAGCTCAGTGGATTGAGCGCAGGCTGGGAACCAGAGGGTCCCGGTTCGATTCCCAGTTGGGGCACATGCCTGGGTTGCAGGCCAGGTCCCCAGTGAGGGCCATATGAGAGGCAACCATACATTGCTCTTTCTCCCTCCCTTCTCCTCTCTAAATAAATAAATAAATAAAATCTTTAAAAAAAAAACATATAATGTTATTTAACCAATGTCATGCCAATAAATTTAATAAGAAATAAAAATAAATAAAATAAATTGTCTATTTCATTGTCTACACAATCTTTATTTTCACTTAGAAAATAAGTGTATTACCCAGAGACTGTTATCATTTCAGAAATTGTTAATTTTTCTAAGAAAAGAATCATCATGTTCTTCCTAAACAAAACATTATTAAATACCTAGAAAATACAACGTAGGCTTCTAACGGTAAGTGAAACTTCAAAAGCTTACTCCCACTTGCATTGGCGAAAAGGAATTTTCACTTTGGTCTCCTTTCAAATAAAAAGAAAGTCTTCCGTGCTACATACACACTATTCCCAACTTATAAAGAGGCAGCAAGTGCCCAATATAAATATTATAGCCAAAGAAATCCGAAGAGAAACATTTGTAGGATCAAAAAATAAAATGCCCGTAAAGGCTAGGAGGGCAGAATAGGTCTTACAATGATAATTCTGGGTACAAAGAAGCATATTAAAGGGCCTCATTCCTTTACTAGGCAAAGACGACACCATCCCTGCTTCTTGTTCCTCTACTTTTTTCCAAATCCCAGAGAAGTCTGGCTTTTTCTCCAGCCTGAGATAAGTCTGCATTACCATACGGCACCACTCAGATAAGTAACCTATTTACCTTAGGTCAGCATGAAAACTTGAAATTACCACTGCAAAATGTCGCTAACACAATGAAAGGTCACTTTCCCTTATAACGGAAAAATACAAAATAAAGTAAAGCAGAGGTGTTGTTTCACAGTTCAGAAATCAAGGGGCAACTAGTTTTGATGATAATAGGCAATTCTGATGAGGTTTCACTGGCCTTCGGACCCTTGCTGCTGGTGGCCTGCAGCCCTTTGGTAAGCAATGCAGTGATAGCTGACCAGAGCCACAGCGATGGCCTGGCTCTCTGAAGAGCAAAACCAGAAATTCAGAAAAGCAAATAGCTATATGTATGAAGATATTTACTGCAGCCTTGTCTACATATTAAAAAAAAAAACCCAAAAGCTGGAAAGAACTAAATGTCCAAAAGAGGTTTACTCTACATTAACATAATATTCTGCTCCCTTGAAATTATGTATGATGCAAACATCTGAAAACCTGGGATTACTTTATTATATAATGTTAAATGGAGTAACGGGACACCAATTTGTACCCACACTCTATCACAAATATGTTGGAAATACTCACTTGTAACATGAAAATAGTTTTATTCTAGGAGTGGGGTTCAGTTTTTTCTTATTTAAAAACTCCTTAACTTTATTTTTGTGATCTTAATAAGCAAATAAATTATTCTGTCTCTTCAAATGTATATTTTTAAGAAAGTCTCTTCAAGAGGCAATGGGGCGCTGATACAAATTCTGATGGCAAAATTACAATGCATTTAAAAGAATTCTCTTTCAGTATAGACAATGTGGAGATTAAAAATAAAGGGGCATAAAAAGGCTGGGGTAGGAATCGTGGCTGGGAGATTCATGTCTCACGGTACTCATGTCTTCAACAAGGCGAATGGCACAGGAAATCTAGGTAAGGAGATTTATCAAACTGTGTTTCAGTTTTTCCTGTCTGAAGGTTTCTCTCATCTAACTATGGAAGGTGAGAGATTTAAAAAAATAATAAATCCTCTTTTTGGTTACTGCTCTGCAGAGCTAACTGCCAAATCTGAGCAGAAAAGAAAACAGCTTTGACAGGACTTAGCATCTAAATAAGATTCTCATATGAAAGAAATAATTGCCCCCATCAAAAGTGCCTATAGGAGTGTTCAAAATCAAAGCTAAAATTGACTTATGGGTCATCCAAATATTGGACAGAGCCCAGCATTTGAAGGTAAAGTGTTTTCTAAGGAGAGAATGGAAACCAAATTCGATTCAGTAGCTATGGATAGTGAGTTGAACTTAGTGTTCAAAAAGGTGCCTCATACCTGGGAGTTGTGCTTCTTTGAATAGCACGGTAGAGCAGAAAAGGCACTAAGCCAGGGGGATGAGAAGACTGGGTACCAACCATGACTCTGCCACTATTGCTTAGGTCTGCTCCTAGGACAGAGCCATGTGGGCGGGGCTGCCGAGGAGGCTGGTTCTTGGTGTTTGGGAGGTTTGTAGATGATGTCAGGAATTGTGTCGCCTACTGAATGAACATTTCATGGAGATGGAGTCTCCACTGCCAAGGCCCTCCAGCCACTAACCACCAGAAATACACTTAGATTCAACAAGTTAGTTCAATGGGCTCTTCGCAATGATGGAGAACGAAAGGGCTGGTGTCTCAGGGAGAGGGTTTCGGGATGAGCTTGTATTAATGCTGGAGATCGCACACAATTTTAAGAAAGGCTCGAGGACGCATGGTATTGTGTTGAATTGCGTGCTCTCAGAAAGCGGGGACAATTCTATCATTAAGTATCTTAATGAGTTTTTTTCTACCGGACAGGAGATACGAGGTGGGATGACAGCTACCACACTGTAAAGAAGCAGAAGTCACATGTGGGGGCCCAGGAAGGGGAAGGAGTGGCAATTTTCGTTCTTGTTTTCAACTGTATGCAGACGTGTTTACAGCATGGTTTTGTTTCTGTCTTGCCCCATCTGCGATCAGAGAGTGGCATTGCCTGACACTGATATTCTGGGACATTGTTTGTGTCTCACAGAACTCCATGGTCCAGCTGTCAGAGCCAGACAGCTCTACGCTGACAGCAGTCAGGGGCTGCACTTGGCTTTCTCGTCATGATGAAAACAATTAACTCAAGGGATAAGTAATTAGCTCAGAGGCTAGTAAAGGAGGCCCCGGGCTGGAAGCTATTGAAAGGTAGAGAGTCAATCCATAAAGCTAAAGCTCTAGGAAAATGAGCCAGACAACAGTAGAAGGTATTGACTTTGGAGCTGAGGGGTGAGGGGAGACACAGATGGACGAGCAGGTGACACCAGGTAGCTGTGGAATGAGCTCCTGGAATGTGGAGCTTCTCCCAGACCTCTCCACGTGTGTGCAGACCTGGAGCACTCACTGCATGGGCAGAGTTTTGAAGAGATGAAGCTGGGCCAGACAGTAATTTCTCAAGTATTACCCAGTTCTATGCTATTAGGAAACCCTTTTCCAAATGGTATCTTATTTTAAACATAAAACCAATTTGTATTTGAAATAACAACTATTGGTCTATTTTAATAGCTTATAAAAAATTGAATTAAGTCAGGAGATGATGTGAATGAACTGTTTAACCTCTCAATAGTCTATGCATGCTCAGGGGACTACTGTTTACCTTTACAAAGTATAGAAATAATATTTAGGAGGAAATCAGTTTATACAGGTGGGGGGAATATGCATTTCAGATGATATGGGACCTTTGTGCCTTCAGAGGGTATAAGTCCCATTTCTCAACTAGAGTATCTGCTCATCAGAGTGTGTACTCTGGGTTTTCTTTTTTAATATTCTTATATCGAAAAAAAAACTTGTCTTGCTTATGCAGACCTAACCAGTGATGCCAAATCCACAGTCCATACTGGTTAATTGGTATCCATTCTCGTAAGCATTTGTAAGACAGGAAACTGGATAATACTGAAAAGCTTTTAAATAGCACAAGCAGAGGCACATGGCCTCTCCATCATGTACGTACAGATTTCCTGGGGTGCACATTTACATAAAATGGGTATGAGATATCACACAGGGCTACCAATATCCAAGGAGCCCCCTACAAAATTTTTGTAAGTTGCAGCAGTATTCCTGGGCTGTAGAATGACAAACTAGTGACTTTGGCATTAGTTCCAGTAAGTGACTTTGCAGTATCAGAGGTAGGGCACCTCCTGTGGGGACATCAATCACTTGGTTTCTCAAGGGGAAGTCTTACTGGTACCTGGGAGGATCCCTGGCCTTTGGTGAAGAAAGGAATACTTGAATATACCAAGTCAGGAAAATTAAAAATACTAAAAGAAAAGCAATTTGCTAAATCAATCTACCTGAACTGAACTTCCTACAAGAGTTCATCAGAACCTGCGAAGATCTTGAATGTAGGTCCTTGCCTTTCCTGATTTGGAATACTTCTTTCTAGCCCCTTCTTGCCTATAAGGTCTCTTTTGAGAAATGAGCTGACAGTCTTATGGGAACTCCTTTGTAGGTAATTGTGTCCTTTTTTCTTGCTGCTTCTAAGATTATCTCCTTATTTTTAACCTTGAGTAATGTAATTATGATGTGCCTTGGACACAAATTAAAGGGGGGAATGTGGGAGAGAGGGGGTGTTCAGGGCAGAGGGGAATAAAGGGGAGAATGGGACAACTGTAATAGCATAATCAATAAAATATATTTAAAAAAGAATTGAAAGGCATATAAAGAACTTTTCAGACAAGAAAAAGCTAAAGGAGTTCATCATCACCAAACAATTATTATATGAAATGTTAAAGAACTTATTTAAGAAAAAGAAGATCAAAATTATGAACAATAAACACATTTCTATCAACAATTGAAGCTAAAAAACGAACTCTGAAAACAAGCAGAACAGAAACAGAATCATAGATATGGAGAATGGTTTGTTGGCAGCCAGGAGGACAGGGAGGATTAGGGGAATAGGTGAAGGGATTAAGAAGCACAAGTTGGAAGTTATAGATAGTCTTGGGGATATGAACTGTAGCACAGGGAATGGAGAAGCCAAAGATCTTATACATGACCTACGGACATAAACAAAGGTGTAGGGATTGCCTGAGGGAGTAGGTGGTACTGGGTGGAGCTGGGCAAAGGAGGAAAAGCTGGGACAATTGTAATAGCACAATCCATAAAATATAATTAAAAAAAAAGAACCTGCGAAGATCGCCCAAAAGGTTTTACACCTCCACCATGCCAACAGATCCTGCGATAGCCTCTGTTGTTTCATTTAAAACTCTCCTTGGGAAAACAATGTATTACCAGGAAGAAATAGAAATGTACTTGGCCCCCACCCATTTCAGGCCTTTGTTTCCAGTCTTTGCTTTAAGATGTGTGTATGTGAGTGCATGTGTATAACCATAATAACTCATATATACAAATATAATATACCTATAATTTTATACCCACTGCAATTTTTATGTTAACAAAAAGCAAAGGAATACTTTTCCCTCTCAGGGAAAACTTTCATAAAACCTTTTCTGAACAGAGTTTTTGTAGAAGGAACAAATCATGCAATTATGGACTAGCTAGACTTTCTTGGGGTTCAGGTTCCATCACTGCTATTTGGACCTCAAAAGGAACGCTGAGAGCCAGTGATTCATCTTGTCTCCTTAGTCCCCAGTGACGGTGTGGATAAAAAAGGCATCACGCACTAAACCTGACACGCTCAGAGGGGGCCTGCATGGTGGCCTTACAAACTCAGAGACCAAAAGTAACCACATAGGATGTTCTGAACACAAACACTCCTAATTGAAAGCAGGTCCTGGCGGGGAGTCACATCCTAGGCCTGTAGCTTCCTTGACAAAGGTCGATCTTTACCTTAAGTGAGCCTGTCTATTGTATTTTTTGCATCTAAAATAGACACCTTTGAAATATCCGAGTAATCTCCTTTTCCAGACCCCTCAGGGCACAGCCATGCACCAGAAGACGAGACCACAGAGCTCCTCATGTTATCCTTTTCCCCATATACTCTCTCTACCTGCTGCAAATGTTCATTATTAAGTTCCCTGTGCCCACCAGTGTAAAAGGAGTGTGTGTCTCTCTATTTTGCCTTATTATCCAATCCCACAGATTACCTAGCTTTGCTTTCTCCCACCCCCTGAATCAACCACCAATGGATTTCACGTAACCCTCCCTATGTTTCCTCCTTTCATTTGAATGTATAACATAAGCCGCAAAACTGACATACTTTTATTTTCTCAGTCCATTGAGATTTTGTTTGCTGGCAATTGCAGTCAGTTTGGCTCAAATCAACTCATAAAAATTCTCTACAGGTCTGGATGTTTCTTCCGCTGACGATGGGTACAGTGAACTTTGTAAAGATTGCCAAAGTTCCTAGCAGCTCTCCGAGGGTTAACGTGGGCCTCTGAGGGCCTACATCTCCACGGGCTAGCTCACATTCAGTCACCTGTATCTCGGGATGTACGCCCCTTTAAATTAGGATGTAAAGGAGACCGCAACCACCTATACTGAGCACCTTACATAAGTCACTGTTTAAGTGGCTGGTTCTCACACTTTGCTGCATATTACAATCACCAGAAGACTGTTTTAAAAAAAAAGTCCTGCTGCAAAGCCCCACCCAGACCACTTGAATCAGAACCTGTATCAGTGGACCAAAGCATCGGTACTTTTCAAGCTCCCGAATAATTCTACTGTGCCACCAAGTTTGAGAACAACTGGTTTAGGGTAAAGGGGAAAAATAAAACAACAAAGGTCAGTAAACATTATATTACTGTGACTGGTTGGAATGGGGCCCAACTAACCCTCAATAACATTTTGGAGCCATCCACTCCCGAGAACTGGGGAGGAGATGAAAGGACCTTCCACACATTAAACAGAGGCCCATTTACTGCACAATTCATGTGTGCAGGATTCTGTAGTTCCGCATGTGGGTGGGGCAGGGTTGAGCAAACCCGTCTTAAAGCCAAAACAACATAGAACATGCTGAGAGAATGCAAGAGGGGTCCCCCTGTGCATCTCTGGACCTGAGTGGAAGTGTTCTCAGTCTCCTTGGGCCATAGCTCATCAAGGTCTATAAAGCTACCTTTGCGGTATGAGACAGAGCCCAAGGACAGGACACACTTTTCAGTTTCTCCAGGTCCTCCCAAACGTTCACGTTCCTTCGCTGCCTCAGTCTGCACGTTTTCCTTGGATATCAGGCACCTGGGAGCACAGTCCTGTGACAAATACCTTGCTACTTAGTGACAACCCCAAAGTCTGGGCAATCTTGGACTATACGACCCTAGTTCCTAGCTCTTTCTCTACTTTTTAGTTCTTCTGGTTCCTCCCTTCTTGTCTGGATGATATAAACACTATGTATTACTCAGAGGATTTAATATTTAATATACATATGATGAATAGGTGAATAGCAATAGCTCTTAATAATATGGCATTTATTATGGACCAGGCATTGTTTCAAGCACTTTACATATATTAACTCACTTAAGCCTCATTAAGCCCTATGGAGCGAGTATTAATAGTAGGTTCATTCTACAGTACAGGTCACTGGAGCACAGAGAGGTTAGACCATTTGATCAGCACCACAGAGCTAGAAAGAAAGCACAGACTGGAAAAGCCGTATTTCACCCCAGGCCTTCTGGCTCCAGCATCTTCTTCTTTGTGGAGACTGAGTGAACAATGAAGCCTTTTCCTTGCTATTGTCTTCCTTTAGACCACATACTTTCTAATTTGTTGCTTTTTCCACCCAAAGTTATTTTCAAGGTCTCCATATTGCTATATGGAAATAAACACATGGCTTCTGACCACTATGTCCATCAGAAGCACAGAACAGATTTACAAAGCCACTCCTCCAGGCACTGACACCCAGACTACTTCCAACTCTTGCTACAACAGACGGAAAAGAGGATGCACCCTGTATTTATCTCTCACGAGTTTTTGCCAGAGTTTCTGTGGTGTCTAAGAAGGAGTGAAACTCTGAGGTATGGAGTAATTGTGCAGTTTAGCAAACTAATCATTGTCAGTTTACTCTCCAGGAACCCTTAGACCAGTTCATGCCGAAGGCATGTGAGCGAGAAAAGTGCTGGCCAGGCCCATGACCAAGCAAAAATGGATAATTCAAAACCACTTGTAGTCTTTTATTCTTTCATTGCCAGGCTTCTACCTAAACCCCTTTTAGCTAAAGCCAACTTTCTTAAGCATCATTGCAATTATTTTTGTTCTCACTAAAAATAGATTAAGTATACGGTGCATAGGCTCAAGAATATTACACTTCAAATCCCGGTTATGATTTTAAATATGACTTCATGCTGTGTATAACATATAATATAAAAAGCTATCATGTATGTTTTTGTTTTCCATGTAACAATAATTCAAAATTAAAATGAAAGTTAAAATATACCTATCCCTACAAATTTTGTACAAACATATCAGTTGGCTATAGTACTCTGCTCAAGAAACCATCTTAAGAAATGTCATTCCCACTAAAAAGCATGGCGGAGTTGGAAAGGATTGTGGGGCAGGAGCAGGGAAAAGAAAGGATGAAAAGAAACTGTACCCAACATACAAACCACCAAGAATGTGCTGGCCAGATTGCTTGTTGGCAGGAAAGAATTTTTATAATTTCTTTTCCATAATTTAGCTTAGCTGGATAATTACATTTAGAAAAATAAGAGAGTAACCACAGATGTGTATGTAATGGAATTTTTTAAATGTAGATATATCTCCCATGGAAATAAAAGGGGCAATAGAAGGCTATCATTATCAACTTTAGAACAAAAGTTGTATTCACGCCAACCAAAAGAACAATTTGAATCATCCAGGAAGACACAGAATGCCAATCTTATCCACTTGTCACTTCAGCAAGCTAACTTGACAGTCACGCACCCACTCTCCGTGACGCATTTCTAAGGAACAGATCAGCTTCAACAAGTGTGGGAAGCAAAGCCTTTGTATCCAAACCAGTTTCACCCAAAGAGTTCAGAACTTTGTTTTAAGCAGCAGCTTCATCTAAAATCATTCTTGATTCTCCATAAGTAGTTGAAATGTGCTGGGAAGGTAGCATGTTGAAAATAAAAAGAAAGGCTTTGGAGTCATCCAGGTGACGGTGACACTGGTTATATGATCCTGGGAAAGTTACTTAACTTCTGCTCCCGGATCTTCCGAAGGAGAATCCGATTCCTCCCTTGCCTTTCCCAGTCTGTGTTCCTTGCCACCTGTATTCCTTGGCTCGTGGCCCCTCTCAGCAATTGCCTCACTCTGACCTCTGCTTCCCTCATCACGTGTTTTTCTCTTACTCTGCTCCTCCTGCCTCCCTCATTTACTTATAAGGACCTTTATGATTGCATTAGCCCCACCCAGATAATCCGAAATAATCTTCCCACCTCCAGGACTTCAATATAAGTGTATCTGCTAAATCTCTTTTGCCATATAGTCACAGGTTCCAGGAATTAGCACACAGGCATCTCTCAGGAACACCATTCTGCTAGCCACACCAGCTGTGTGACATTTGGCAAAGTGCAATCCTGATGAACCTCAATTCCCTTACCTGCCAAGTGGGGATTTTTAGTTTATGAGGACTGAATCAAATAATGCTGCAGAGTACTCAGCAAAGGCCCAGGATCACAGGGTAAATGTTCAGTGATTGCAACTCATAATAATGCCAAGGCAAAAATTAAACAACAAAAGAATGATGCAAGTGGCCTGAGAGTTTTATAATTCAAAGGATTTTTACATTTCCATTGCCTGGGATTGAAAGACATCTTTATGATCACATTGAAATGTAAAAACCATGATTTTTTTAAGCTATAATAAGGAGTTTATATCATAAAACAGAAGGATTACTTAGAACATTAGTAATAGGTTAAAAAGAGGGCCTAAGAGAAAAGATTAAATAAAACTTACCTTAGCTCAAAAGAAAAATCAAAACTGTAGACTAGAAAATATATATAAAAAGCCTTAAAACTGCACATTTCCAATGAGCCAGAGTAAACATCCAGGGGCATGTCCAAGGGATATAGACAAAGATTCAGCTACATGGTGTTTGTAACTGCATAGCTTATAAACAGAGAAAAGTGTGAAAATCAAATTGTTGTATGGTAGAAAACTCATTTAATAAATTAAGCCTACATTTGTTTTTAAAGGAAAACAAGGAGGAAAAAAAAAAAAGAGAAGAAACATACCAAAATGTTAAAAGTGTAGAATTGGAGTTAATTGTGGGTAATTTTTATTTTCTTCTATTTGCTTAGCTTTATGTTCTAAATTTTCTATAGTTTTCTACTTTGTAATAGAACAAATCCGATGTTTATTTCTCTGTAGAGTTTGTTGGTTTTACATTGCAACACAGAATGAGCACGCTCAGTTAGGACTCTGCCTGAATAGACCTGCCCCACGGATGAGCCAGTGGTTCTAGAAACTGAAGAGTCAGGCAAGAGATAGAACTTTCCCAATTCTCAGGAGTGCAAGATCTACATCTAAGTCAGACATAAAAGCAAGCAGATGCCAGAGGAAGGTCTTGGATAATGAGAAGTTCCAGATAATGGAAGAGGCTAAAGAAAATGTATATTCTGAGTTAGGTGCAGATTGAACCTCAGTGGTTAGATCAAGGCATCCAAAATAAAGGAGTCTCAGAATAAAAGCCTTGACTACTTATTCTATGTCACATCGTTGTTGAATTAGCATTCATTCTCCACTCCTGTATTTACATGTGTAAACAGTGCTTTCTGCTGCATTCAGGAGTATTGATCTGAGGTTATCTCAGGGACATGATAAGCAGGGGCACAAGGGACACAGGGGAAAGACTCCTCTGATGATGTAGCCCAACAAAAGAAGTACAAATAATGTGATCCTCGTGCAGCACCTCAAGTAAGTATACTTGTGCCCTAGACTTGCTATTCTATTAATTAACTATGTGACCTTGAGCAGATCAATTATACTCTGAGAGTTGATTTCCAGAGCAGATCAAACTAGAATTAATTGTTTTTAACTCTTATTTTTGGAAAGAGCAAACTAGAATTAATTGTTTTTTAACTCTTATTTTTGGAGCAAGGAATGAATGGAAAACCCCTCACCACTTTCGCTCTTGCTTAAAACCAGAGCAGTCACCATTTTTATCTCATTTAGTCATTTACATTTTCTCGTAAGATTTTGTTTAAAGAAATAGTTCCACTGTCTTTATAAAACAATTTGAAAATTCCTTGACTAGATGACTTCTGATGTATTCCCAAAATGTAACGATCTACCTAGAAGGACTTCAAATGGGAGCCAAAAAAGTCAAGAAACAAAGGATTCAAGGGCCAGAAGCCTGAAGCTTGAGGACAAAGGTGCTGGCCACATAACACAGACCAAACACAGGTGAACACCCATCAGGCAGCTGGGAAGCCAGTGAGTCTGGTTCTACATCCTGTCTTCCCACTTTTCCAGGTAACCCTCTGCCACCCACATTTCTTAAGCGGTGCATTTGCTTTTTTGTTGTTATATAGGCCAGGTCAGCTGGGTCAAATAGTGTGCTGTAATTATACTCTACACTCAAAGCCGCTAATGGAAAGAAAAGGACTCGAGCACATACTTATTTATTTATATCTCACTGTCACCTCTAGTTTAGTTAATTTCCAAGAGTATGGAAAAGAAAAAGCCAAAGAAGGGCAGAAAAGGGTTTGTATTCACTTAGACGTATCAATGAGAATAAAAGCCAGCACTTGCTCCTTATTACCCTTTGTTTCTACCCTCTGAAAACCTAACCTGTACATTTAACTCCACCTCAATTCTGGATATTAGTAGTAATGGCTGCTACTTATTGCATGACACCTATGGGCCAAGTGCAGTACTACATGCTCCTCATGCACACACTTCTGATTCTCAGCACACGCCTACTAGGCATTATTGATCCATTTTAAAGTTATAAAAGCAAAACTCAAGGAATGTAAATTACTTTCTTAGGATCTCAGAACTACTCAGAGAAGGGTACAGGACTCAAACCTTGACCTTCCTGGCTGCAAGGTCTGTTTTCTCCATGAGGACAGACCCTGGAGTTTACTGTGTGAGCCACTAGGTGTGTAAGACTAGGGAAGTCACACAATGGTCACATAACTAGTAATTTGCTTCTCCTACTAATTATCCTTTGTAACTAACACATCTTGAGTAATAACAGAGCACATGATTTCCTTCTTCAAAACGTCTTCGGAAGGTCATGACTTTTAGCAGAAGTAACTATTTTCTATTTTTGGTCTGGCTTTCATTTGGGTAATAGTCTGATTGAATGTAGATATTTATGACATTTATTAAAAGCTTTTATTACTAATTTTGCATAGAAAAAAGTTTTAATAGAGATGTATTGGAGAATTTCCATAAAATTAATGTCCAGACCTAATGGATGTCTAAGGTATCATTATTAACAGGAAGATTCCATATACTAGGATCCTTTGATTAGAGATTAGATACGGTTAGATCAGAATTTATTTGAAACTGGACACTTGCCAAAGTATCTAGAAATTCAATTTAAGCACATTCTAGAGGCTTATGCTTTATTTAGGCTGTGTCTTTATGATGCCAGATGAAAAGTTGTGGTTACTAAAAATCAATTAATTTGGTCAGCGGTTGGAAGAGCTAAAGGCCACATTATGTTCGGTCTGACTTCTGCTGAGGCCCACACGCAGCCAATCAGTTGAATCAAGATGAATTTTCCAACTGCAGAAATTCACCAGCACCCATCCAGAAGGACATTCTTGCTGGATCGGCAGCCCGCGTCTCCCACAGTCCTTGATTGGCCCCGTCTTCACTGATGGACTCCGTGCGATTTTCTGTCTTTCCTGAGACCTCAAATCCACAACTGTGATTCTCAGCGATGTGGAGAAATCCTGGGCTAGGGACAGTCTCATACCACACCTGCCACCAATTCTGAGGGGTGAGCCCCTTCCTAGACTGAGAACTCCTCATTTAGAGTTGGCTTTAAGGTGCCCGGGAAAAGTACCACATGAGAGTGTTAGCTTTCATTTCCTGTAAGGATTCCTAAGCCATTTTCAACACACTTTTAAGCAACTAACAACAGCTTGAAAGTGGCTGGAAATATCAGAGAAAGGGGGGACTATTTCTGACCCAATTAAGAACAAAATTCAGTTTCAGTCACATTACTCCCTGTAGGTAATTTTCTGGGTTGGTGGGCACAGGGTAACCCGGGCCTAGAAACCTTTACTAGCAAAGCAGAGGGAAAGCCACGATGTCCAAGTCCGTGAGTGATGCCGCTTTTGTTAGAACTTTCCCTGAAGACTCTCATTTTTCAAACCCTGGTTTCTAATCTTCCTGGACCCAAACCAGAAGCAATGCACACCAGTGGCCCACAGATATGCTTTGTTTGGCTCACAAAGTAGTGGCCCAGACAATATTTAAAACAAATCCACAACAAACTTAACTAGTTGCTAGCTTTCAAAAATTGTGAGAATTCACAGGAAATGTGTATCTTCAGCTTCTCGGAAAAATTCAGAATATGTGATACTTCTGAGCTCACATTCCCCCTGTGTCCCCTTTAGTGGGTCCCCACCCCTCCCTCTTGGCCTCGGGTCAAGTTTTTCTTACTCTTGGCTCATTTGATTTGTTTCTATTTCCTGCCTGACCTCTGTGGGCATTTGATTCTACAACTCCACCGCAAACTAAGAAAACTGGATGCAGTCTCAAAAACCATACTCTCTGAATGCCTCCTTCCATGAATGCGAATTGGAGATCTGGAGAGGAACCTGACTTGTCCCAGATCACACATCTTGCCAGTGGCAGAGCTGGGAGTATATTCCAGGTATTTGCTCAATCTATCAACTCCAAATAAAATTAACGCCAACTGACACTCTGGCCATTAATACCAAACACAGCTAAAATGTATCGAGCCCTGAATATAAACCTGGCACTGTGCTAATCTCCTTTAACAAGTGACCCCATTCCACTCTCATAACAACACTGTGAGTTAGGTGTTCGTGTTCAGCCTGTTTTACAAACAAGGACACTCATGTCTCACAGTGAGAGGCAGACCCCTGACTGAAAAGCCAGAGTCCAATCTTTTACCTACCTCTCCTTCCTCTAAGCCTGGATTCACTCACTCATTCAACAAATTCGTGTGCCCATATTATGAGCCTTGCACTAGGAGCTGGGGGCACAGCAGCGAGGCTCCAAAGTGGCTGTTCTCCAGGAGCTTGGAGTCCATCACAGCTTGCCGGTAGTGTCAACCGCCTGCATCATGATCACCTTCAGCTGCTGCTACCTCACATCGTCACATGTCTTATATGTGTAAAATTTTCTGCTTGCATTATCTCACTAACTTCACAAAATGTCCCTCTTTTAAACTGTTCACAATATCATTCAGCACTGGGATTGGCTCCTCATCAGTGCTGTATAAGCATCATAAGTTTGAGTACAAATGAACACAGAATACACAGGACGATACAGGAAGAGCGCCAGGCCTCCATTCTTCCAGGGTTTGGCTGAGCAGCCGTGATTCACATATATGGCTCCCGTCTGCTCCTCTGTAAACAAGACCTTGCCTACGTGGCCCACAATACTTGCTCAGAGGCCTACCCATCTGCAGGTATCGCTTCCAACTTGTCTAGCTAGTTCTTCCCCATCGATGCAGAATCTTATAAATTAGTCTGTGAAATAAAAATGAAAACTGTTGCTTTGCCTCCTAGGAGCCAATTCTGCTGTCTTCAATGGGTAATGCAGGCCCTTACCCCTTGGGCTTTTATCCAATCAACGTGCTAATGGGTACAAATAGACACCAGCTCAAAGGAACTGAAAGGGCCCATGTGCAGTTTGATTAGAAGAGGGTGCCTGATTACATCCTACCAGAAAAGAGCTCTTCTTTACCCAGGAAGTGGACCAAGTGCCAATGCCCTCTTTGTGATGAGACCACCTGATCCCTGGTGGAGAGAAACCCCTGGGCCCTCAGCTGACAGCTGCTGTCAGCCCCCAGAGCAATTGCTGAGACTGCAGAGAGCAGACTGCAGGTGCCCTGGCCGTTAGCATGACTGATGTGGGAGCCAAAGCAAGACACACAGAGGGAGGGTAAAATACTTCTTCAGTCAAGTCACAGTCACCTACACAAACAACGAATCTCCTCAACTGAAACATCCCTGTACGACTGACTGCCTGACATGCAAAGCGCATCGGAAAAAGAAGCCACCTGACTAGTTAGTTACCTGCCTCCAAAAAAAACTCCAAGAAATCGTTCATCCTCTGAATCATCAATTTATTATTTAATTCATTAGTCATCCATTCCAAAGCAAATGAGGAGTGGGTACTTAGTGTGCTCCAGGCATTTTGGTAAATCTGCACGGACTTGTTATCCTTGAAGTTAACAATTTTGAATTGTCCAAAAATGTTTACCTAAGGGGAAAGGGATTATTCTTCAAGATTATATAGACCTATATTTTATTTCAGTTTGAATTTTTTTTCAACCCTTCTCCAGCACTACAACATTTACTCACTGACAATCCCTACAAGGTTCACTTTCTTTAAGCAACCCTGTAAGGTATTAAAATTGTAAGTTTATATTTTGCATTATCCCGAGATTAAGTTTGATCATATGTAAAAAGCTTACACAATACTTCATACCCAGGGAAGCACTCAATAAAGGAAGGCTTTCATTTTAATCTAGTATGTTACTAAATATTATTTTTTAAATTGCCCCCCAAAAAGTTAAGGATCAGCCATGCTTCCTTAGGTTATGCATAGGTTAATAAAGGCGCCCCCCTGTTTTACTGAAGGCAGGACATGAGAAGCCCCAACAGCAGCTCTGCAAAAGCAGGCACTCAGAAGAGAGCTGTTTGACTCTGCATTCTATTTCATGACTGTGAATAATTACATATTAGAGAAAACGATACCAGTGTAACATAAAGAAGCATTTGAAACTGAGAAAAATACATAAAAACAAGGGTTATGAAAAAATAATCTCAAGATTTCAAGAGGATATCATGGAAAACACAGCAGTAGTAAAGGAAGGCCATACACAGACACGCAAAAGGGATAGTAATGAGAAGCTGTAATAAAGATCCACCTGCCTTAGGAGAACGGCAGCACAGAGAGAACAAGACGTGGCCCTTAGAAACCAAATGAACAAGGTGAAAGACTACAAGAAATAGGGTCTTTAATTTCCACTATTAGCAAAATAAAAAATAAAAAAACAGACACCAAATATCAGAAATAAAAATCTAAAAGTCATAACTTGAGCCCTATCAAGGAAACCTTAAATTTTCAAGAAAAAAAATATATACTTTTAAAATACATTTCTTAAAAGAAAGAAGAAATTGCGCATTAATTCCAGATTTGAGTTGATAGTATAATAGTGCATGAGATGAGATAAGATCCTTCTTCTGATCCTCTATTTCTACCAGCTTTTGAAATTCTGTGCAAAAAAAAAATACATTTAGCTATTGATTCTCTTACTTGTTCAGTGCTTTGTGGGTTGGCTGGTATATGCATGTAACATGCAAATGAAAATAGGTTCAGTATCTTTAAATTATTCAGACAGATATATTTTCCATTATTCAAAGCAATTTCCCGTTGCTTTCTCTATAACATGAAGATTTAAATATGGTGTGTTCATAGGGTCTTTAATTTGAATTAAAAATCAACACCTGACTTTTTTCCATACAAAAAGTCGACACTGATATGAAAACTTACCTGATAAGGAATGCCATCATAGAATGTCCCTAAAGTAGACTTTGGGTGTTCTAAACATGCTGGAACAATTTTAAATGGGTACAATCTACATATTGAAATGAACTGTATGCAATTTAGGAAAATGCTAAATTAAATATAACTAACTGCTGTTTCAATGAGTTTCAAACAGTAATTTCCAATTTTACCAAACTAATTTAGACCAGCTATGGAGATATGCCAATTTTGTATTTCTGGGTCCTTCATACTACTTTCCAAAATAAAAACCCATCCCTAGTTTATATTACAGTTACTCAAAATTCACTTAAGTATAGTGTATTCAATTGGCCACTTACCACCAAGAAAATTGCGTCTTTCTCTATTTACATGGCCTTTAAGTTTCTGTCTCTCCAGCTGCCTTTTTATTCCTTTGCCCTGTGTTCCTTATTCTGCCTCTCCAGAGGCACAAAAGAGTAGACTTATAATTCTATGGGGTAGCATAAAGAATAACTTTTACATTGGCATCCGAGCAGGAAGAAAAAGGCTGCCTTCTTGAACAAAAGATTGTAATAATTTCTATGTAATTCTAGTGAATTTTGATGACTTTTAAACCTAGCATCTATATCTCCATCTTCACAAAATCACCTTTTCCTTTGGGAGTTTTCCCCTTCCCTGTTCTGATGTTACGGGATCTGAGCAGGGCTCGCCCTAGCCTAACGCACACAGACGTATACTAATCTGTACACTGCATGTCTCCTCTCCCGGCCACTGGCGCACAAATGACCACGTGGTCAAACTACTCAATTTTTAGAGAATTTTAGGACAAAAACAGCTCAGGTTTTTCACTGTCTGACCACAACAAGCCCAGTATATTGCAGAAAATAGAGTGCCTAGCACATAACGATAAGCACATGATAAGAGTTCATTTCCCTTCTTTCCTACCCTTCGGACATGTTCATTTTAGATTTCACATGTAAGTGAAATCATACGGTATTTGCTTTTCTCTGTCCAACTTATTTCACGTAGCTACTACCCTCTAGGCCCATCCATGTTGTTGCAAATGGCAAGATTTCATTCACATTTTACGGCTGAGTAATATTCCATTCTATATAACCTACATCATCTTTATCCACTCATCTACTGACAGACACCTAGATTGTTTTCATATCATGGGTATCATAATCTTTTGAAACTTTGAGACTTGCTTTATACCCGGCATATGGATTTATCAGTAAATAAATGTTCATACTATATAGATGACGAGTATAGAGTTTTATAAGTTTCCATTAGGTCCAGTAGGTAGTCAATATCGGTCAACTCATCTACACCTCCAATATAATTTTTGTCTGCAGATTCTAGCAACTGTGTTAGAATAACTCATATTATAATAACTGCTTATTCTAACAATTTTGGCTACTTATTTTAACAAGTTAAATTATGATTACAGATCTGTCAATAATTCTTTTTACTTCAGCTAGATTTCCCTTTATGTTTTTGAGTTTATGTTGTAGATTATTATTATATTTCTGTTGAAATGGTCTCTTCAACACTGTTAAAGGTTCCCCTTTATTTCTAGTAATAGAAATACTATTTATACTTACTTTTTACCTTAACATCTATTTTGTCTATTACTTTTGTTTAGTGTTTTTGTAGTATATCTTTTCCCATTATTTCACTTTTAACCTTTCTGTGCACTTCTATTTAAAACATAGCGCTTGTGAAGCAGCGTACCATCCTGGTAGGACGGGTTAAAATTAAAGAGTTAAAATTAAGTTGATTTGAAGAAAACCATTTTAAAGCTATATTTCCTGTACACCTGAGCTTATAAAATAAAATCTCCACTCACTGTACCTACATGTAGGTGTGTGTATGGTGAGTACCTGGCCCAAGAACAAGGAACTTGGGACTCATTACTACAGCAAAGCAGTTCAGAGCACAGACTCCCTCCTGGCTCTTCCAGCTTCCTGCCAGCCGTGGCCTGGCCAGCAGTTCTACAACCTACTTGCAAAAAGCAGAGAAAGCATAGCCTTGAGTAGGATGGGGCTGGCGGAGGAGACAGATCTCTCTGTAACTAGAGAAACCTGTTTGCCTAAAACAATGTATACATGGTAGCAAAGAAATATATCTACATTCTGTAAGAAACAAGTGGTCCTGATACAAGTTTCCGAAAAAGTTGGTTATACCCCAGGCATGTGAATTTTTCACTTATAAATCTGCTCTCTGACGCTCACGTTAGACTTGAAACTTAAAAAGTTTCAATTTGTAGTTATCACCGTGTGGATAGTGTAACCTGCACTTAAAATCTGAACTCGTCTTACAGTTGCTACACTATCTCTAGGAAGGCCCAACTTCTTGAAATAAATGACATAACAATGCTTAGAAAATCTTTCTTCAACTACTAGAAAATTAAAATCACATTCTTCTCCGTTCAGATGACCCAGGGAGGGCCACAGAGCTAGACAGTGGCAGGGCTCTACCCTTTACCCTCGTTTTTCCTGCACAATAACAAAAAGACCAGACCTGGCCATACAGGGGCACATTTTTCAAAATATTACACCAAGAAATATTTGAATGCAGTAAGTATGTCAATGCAGCTGTATGGCTAAGTGTTCTAACCTCTGAAGTCAAAAATTCAAATTTATAGTTGCCACATTAAGCATAGACGTGAAAGCATTAAAGTTAACACCATATACAGTCGTATAAAATATTACGTGTGTAAAGGGGCTGAGTTACATTCATACTGGGAACCATAATTTAGAATTTCCTGACTTCTGAACATGTAACACATCATAGTAATTGATCTAGCTCCTTGGAGCTAATATAAAATATCTTGTTAACATGTTTTCTGTCCAATTCTTTCATCATTTACCTTTGGCTCTTGGAGAAACAATTCATCGTGCGCAAATGTTTTCACACACCTGCACCGGGCTACTACAGCGACGGGGAAGCCAGTGCAACCAGGACTGAGGGGACAGATCTGGAAATCAGGCGGGAATGTTGTTAGTGTGGACACCTCGTCTGGAGCCCGCAAGATGACCTTTGCCTTGGGGTTTTGAGTTTTGTTTGCTTTGTCTTGTCACACTGAGAGTCTCATAGTCTGCTGGGTACTGTGGGGTACAGGATATCAAGGTAGCTTATGCCTGCAGAATGTCTGCAGACTACTAGTTCATAAAGCTGATGCAGCAGAGGAAGGGATGGATGACGCCAACAAGGAACATGACGTGGATTTCCTGGCACCACAAGAGAATCACACGACAATGGATTAAATGTCTGTGTCCCTCCCAAATTCACGTTTTGAAATCCTAACCCCCAAGGTGATGGTGTTTAGAAGTGAACCCTTCAGGAGGTAATTATAGCAGGAGGGTAGAGCCCCCATAAATGGTGCTAGTGCCCTTATGAAAGGCGTCCCAGAGACCACTCTAACCCTTTCCTGCCCCCATGTTGGTACTCAGATCTTGGAGTTCCAGCCTCCAGAGCTGTGAGAGCTAAATATTTGTTGTTTTTCGCCACCTAGTCGATGGCACCTTGTTATAGCAGCCAGAACTAAGACATACAACCTTCAATGCAATTCTCTGCCAAGTACTGGAGCTATGTGTTCTTCCCAACAGACCCTATGTCTTTATTTCATTTGACTGAGTCTCAAATTCACTGCATACTAACCCACTTCTCCCCCGTATGTACCTCTTGCTGCCTTGCTCCTCACCAGGCAAGGAAAACTAACAGCCAATAGTTTAAAAGATATCACCATATTTCAGGCACTGCTTAAAGCACCTTAGAAACACTGATGCATTTAACTCACTAGAACAGACATTGGCAAACGATGGCCCATGAACCAAATCTAGTCCGCCACCTCTTTTGGTAAATAAAGTGTTTTAGGAATACAGCCACACTCATTTAAGTGTGAGTGTTTAATGGCTAGCTATGGCTGTGTTTGCATGACAACAGCTGAGTTGAGTGGCGGCAATGCATATGGCTAGCAAGATCAGAAATATGCACTATCCAGTATTTATAGAAACACTTTCCCCACCCGGAAGTACAGAATCCCCCTCTGTGGGCTCAGCAAAAACCAGACTCTCCAGAGCACGTGTGAGAAAATTAGAATTATCATTAACAGAATTCTTGGGTTTGGGAAGAGGGAGGAAGTTTAAATAATGGCACAATTGTCTATACCTAACAGTTCTGCATTAAGACCTGCCTTTTATCATGGTTGGTAGTGGGAATCCTTGTCAGTTCAAGTCCTAGACATGGCGTTCACCCTTTTGTATTCTGTGTCTCAGTCACTTGACCTTGTCCAGACTCTACTTTTTACAATTTTCAACCACAAATTTAATAGTGGTCACCAGAACCTGATCAGAGGAGGACAATGACATACCCGCAGGAGCGTTTGTTTAATGCAGTCTGTTTGCAACCGAAAAAAGGAGGCTGTATTTCACAAATCTCCAAGGACCATAGTTAACATATGGAGTTTTTGTACCCTCTTTCCAAAAAAGAACATATGCTTCTCTGGTAGGGAAGAAAGAAGGGAGCTTCCTCTGACCCCTCCCAGAACTTCCTCCCCCTTTTGTCCAGAAGCTACTCCCCAGGACAGCTATGGGGCCATCCCACAAGCACATGTTGGCCGCATATTCACATTGCCAAAACATCTGGAGTGAAAAATGCATTTAATCATTCCGATTATTTTCCCCTGAAGCAACGCCAAACATCTGTCTAACTAGAAACAGCTGTGTATTAGTTTGGGGGTGCCATAACAAAATACCACAGGCGGGGCAGCTCAAACAACAGAAATTTATTATCTCATAGTTACGGAGGCTGGGAATCCCAGATCAGGGTGCCAGCATGACCTAGCTCTGGGGAGGACTGTCTTCCTGGCTTGCAGATGGCCACCTTCTGGTTGCGTCTTCACGCGGCAGAGATGAGGGGTGGGGATGGGGGTAGCTCTCTGTTGTCTCTTTTTATAAGAGCATTGACACCACCATAATGATCCCACCCTCATGACCTCATCTAAACCTGATGACCTCCCAAAGGCTCTAACCCCAAATACCATCACAGGGGATGCAACTCAGTCGTAGCAAGCTTCACCTCTAGCAGTAAATGGGCCAGCACTGGGTGTCTGTGGGGATGTCCTAGGCAAAGGTTCAGTGAGTCAGAGCACCACAGACAGCATGTCCCCAGCTCCCTCATGGTCCTCATTGCCGCTAACCGTGTCCACCCAAGAGCCTTCTGTGGAGGGAGTCACACCAACAGAGTACCTATGTTGGTACCACAGGCTCTGTGCATCTGAGAGCTTTTCCTGTTCTTAGCCTCAGTCTACACTGGATGAGCCAGGATGAAAGTGTGCTAGAACTTTCTGCCATTCCAGTTGCAGAAACTTGAGAAACATGTAGCTCAGGATTCCAGAGCAAAGGCAGGATCACATTAACTAGACACCGTTGTAGTTGTATCTGTTTAGTAACAAATAGCCTCAAAATGCACTGACTTAAAACTTAGTATTTACCACTGTCCAGCTGTGTAGTTTAGCTGACCTAGTGCAGACATGCCTGACTTCCTCGGGGCTTGCTCACACGTCTGTGACCATGTGGCAGGTAAGCTGGGGAATGACTAGTCTAAGACAGCTTCAGTCACAGGGCTGACAGCTGTCTAGTTGTCATCTGGGGTGACTGAGCCTTGTGGTTTTCAACCTTCTGTGCCTAGCTCAGGTCTATTCTCAAGTTGTTTCCAAGAAAGCAGAAGCACACAAACTTTTTGAGGCTTAAGTTAGGTACTGGCACACTGAGACTTCAGCCACCTCTATTAGTGAAAGCTAGTCTCGGGGCCAGCCCAGATTCCAAGGGTATGGAAATAGACTCTACCTCTTGTTAGGAGGAACTGCCAGTTACACAGTAAATAATATGGATACAGAAATGTGTAAAGAACCATGGCCATTTTTGCCATCTTTCCCAGCAGTGAAATCTGGGAAATAGTGGTTATTCAATAATGAATGAACTCCAGACAATCATTTACTTCTTCCCCTCTATTCACTGCCTTTTCCTTGCTAAGAAATAAACATGGAACATTGGGCCATTCTCATGGAAAAGAAAACAGAAGTCTTCCAGGCAGCCAAGAGCTGGAGACACTGTTTTGCTTGTCACCTTGGCAAAAATGAGCTGTGTCGCTTTGAACCAATCATTTTCCTCCTTTGAGTCTCTGGGTTTTTTCATCCCAAAAAGAATGAGAGGCTACTTTATCTTAATGGTTCTTATCACTTGCATATCCTATATTCAAATCAAATTATTCCCTGTAGACCTTTCCGATTAGTTACCTATAAGGCGTCCTGTTAGAGGTGCAGACGGGGGTAGCTGTGCCTCGTTCAGAGTAGCACAGAAAATTACTGAACCATTAATTATCCTATGTCTGCTCCTACTCCTGGGCTTGTGTGATTGGAACAATTAGACATCTTAAAGACAACACTGACCACCGGATTTGGTGGATATGACTTCCTTTTGTGTCTTCCACACGGGTCTACCGCAGCAGGACAGGAGTCTCCCATTCTCACGGCCCTGAGAAGGGTCGGCGTGTTTCTGTCTTGCCCTCTCATTGTGAGTTTAGGTGTGTCTCCATTTTCTCGTGAACAGCGTTTCGGTAGACAAGTGACACAATGCCCAGAGTGCTCATTATCATACTAAATTTGCAAATTAAAGAGGTGTGTGAGAAATACAAGCTCCTCAGTAGAAAGTATGAGTATATGTTATAAGACATTTGCCCCAACAGGCCATACTTAAATTTCATAAAAACCTAAAATTCTTCATCTCAGCTCCGTAACTTACTGACACCTTGCCTTCTCTAATCCGTACCACAGTGACTGACGCATAGTATGTGCTCACTATATACTTTATAAATTTAAGTCTGTGGGGGGGGAAAGAAGACATTTACTTATTATATTAAGGTTGCGTTTGCAGGTTGCCAAAACATCTAGTTGAAAAATGAAAACTCCAGTCATTCCAATGCCCAATTCTGCCACACGTTCTGACATCTGGAAGACATTTGGAGTGTTCCTTCTTCCCCCTGACTGCTCTGGTGTCCTAGAGAGGCAAGCCTCAGGAAACGGCCATGGGTGTCTGTGGTGAGGGGTGTGTGTGATGTGGGAGGTAGCATTTTGAAAGTGGCTTCTGGGAGGGGATATGCTGGTGAAGTTGAATTGAAAATTGGTTCGCTTCTGTATGCCAATTGCCACGCAGATTTGTGCTAGCTTTTCTCTTTATCACAAAGGGCAATTAATAGCAAAAGTCACCACTATGTCCACTTTCCTTTGCTCGACAAATTCACACCAATAATTCAACAGGACATGACGTTTAAGAAGATTATCCTATAGCAACTCAATGGAATATTACCCTATTAAAATATGTATTTATTATATATGAAATATATAATAGCTATAAATAAGATATAAAACATATCTAAAATATAAAATATGAGGATTTTGAGGCTGCATGGAAAAATGTTTATAATAGATTTCTAACTAGACAAAAAGAAGCTAAAATGTCCTATGCGTTAATGGTACAAATAGCTAAAATATAGATGAGCAATGAGTGGCGTCCTATTGGAATAGAACTTGTCCATTCAGGATTTTATACTCACAGGTACTGATGTCTCACCACCAGCATTGTAACTCCGTGTATAAGCAGTTTCATCGGGTTCATGTATCTCTCCTCCAAAACCAAGTTGTTTATTAATTCGTTTATTCAATATTGATTATGAGCTTACTTCACATCATGCATTAGCTCAGAATGCTTATCTTTGAAGGGCTCTCACAGGCTAATGGGGCAGGGAGACATGTCAATAAATAATTCTCAAATATGAATTTAATATTATTATTTTCCTATCTTTGAAAATTTTTGAAAAATAATGTGACAAAAATGAGACAGATCTTTTCAGCAGTCTTGGGTGGCCTGCAGTGTACGTAGTACCCAACTCCAAGCCCCTCTGGCAGGCAAGGCAGAGGGGAACATCTGAAATGAGAGGGCAGCCGAGGACCACAGACACAGAGCCTTTGTTTCCTAAGGGGCAGTCCTTTGGGCTACACACTTCCTGAAAATGATTCCTTGCCACTCAAAACCATCAAAGCAAGAGAGTCTCAAAACCATGCATCTTTGACATATATTATATTTTAAAAATTATAAATCCGAAAAGCTAATTTCACTCTTCCCTGAAACCCATATCTAAAGCCTTTAGATTCTTTCATTGTCACATCCCAACCAAATAATTATAATTTTTTCATTCTGTAGTTGATATAAGAATACTAGATTGTTTCTTTTCCAAATTATATACGGTTTCCAAGTTAATTATTATAGTACAAACTTATTAGGACACACTACCCCATTTTGGGGGCTCATCATCTCATTTTTCTTTAATAATTGAGAGTTGTAAAGGACTCCAAGACCTGAGCTTTACACTCAGAGAGCCTACTGCCTCCGGCCTTTGGAGGCTATGAGATCTCCATGGCTGGAGAAGGCAGGGATTCACAAGAAGTGGCTCTAACGGTGCCATCGGGGTCATAAACCAGGCATAAGCCTTGGAGTCACCTCTCCTGCCAGTTCCCCAGACATCACTGATCGTTGAGCTCATTCCTAAAAGTTGAAGACTCATAGCCAAAAAATTCAAGGTGTTCAAGATCCAAGGAAAGTTCTTCAGTGAGGACCCTTCTCTCCTCCACCTTTTTTTTTTAAATAATTTTATATAAGCTGGGTCTACTTAAATTGATTATCAGAGGCCACAAAAACAGGTTAGCTTGAGGACTGTGTGAATGAATGACGGATGCAGGATGTAGAATGTCTTATGCTGGATGTGACTGAGTTTACACATGATTTCAAATAGTATTCATTACCAGGTGTCCTGTGCTAATTCCTTACCCCTCCCTTTCAGTTGCTGGGCTAAGTCTCTGCACAGGGGCCCCCAAAAAACAGGCCCAGGGAACCATTGTCTGTATTTGACATACCCCAAGTTGACTTGGATGGTAACTGAATGATAGTTTCCGAGGAAGTATTCAACTGGTAGATTTTTTTTTCCCCATTTTCAGCCATGATAGAAAAATACATGACAAGAGTATAGACATTCGAGGAATGGAAAAGTCATTTAAGGACAAAATGAAGGTAAAAAGAACTTGTGGGTAATCAATATATCATGGGCAGGAAGAAATTTGGCACATTTCAAAATGGAAAACAAAATAGTATGAAGAAAACTAGAATTTTCCATAACTTCAGTTGCACTTCATTTTCCAAATGTGTGTGCTTTTAAATGATTAAGGTTTTTAACAATCCAGAATTAAAGGAGCAAAGAGTAAAAGAAAATAAATCCTTCCATATTCAAAATGTGCAATATTGAAACTTGCCAACAAAAACACGAGGTCGCTTGGAACCGGTTCTTGGCCATAATTAAATTAGAATGTGTTTAAATTCTTAATGGCATAGTATTTTACACTGAGTTTAAAATATACACCTAAACACTCCAGCCATCATGAGTTATTAATATAATGTGCCCAATAACTGGAGAAGTATTGCAGCATATTATCACTCCTCCCTGGCTAATGAAACCAATCATCCTCTCTAGCATTTTAGCCACAAAAACCAGAATCACTCTCTTTGTAGCTTAAAAGGTTTCAGAAAGCATTGAAGCAGCTAAAAGGCAGCCTTTTTTGCCTGGTGAAACGACCCTGAAACAAACCTTGGGTTGTTTTTACTGAACTGTGGGTGTGGGTGTGGGTGTGTGTTTTCTTTTCAAGCTTTCTCTACCTTTTCACTACTCTGCATGCAATGAAATCTATTCAGACCCTGAGAGACACTGCAGCATGACCATGGTTTACTAATTGTTGTCGTGAAGCTTTTGTATGAGAAGAAAGCCATAGTTTAGAAAGCTAAACCTGCCTATATGGTTATTGAGCTTATTTTGAAAAAGATTTACTGAAGTAGGTATATTAAATAGTGTTTGGTAGAAGGTGATAGAAATCTGTTGAATTCAAGCTAGTAAGAAATAGTGTAGGCATCAAGCAACTGTACCATCAAACTGTTAATTAAAATTAGGGCTGGCTAAACCCCTTAACTAGCAGGATTCATGGGCCAGCATTGGGACTAAGGGCTTTGGCAAGAACCATGATCTCCTCTAGACATTTTGGCATAAGAAAAAGGGCCATTACACCAAATGTGTTTCAGTGGGCTCTACCCATTGGACTAATGTCTCTCCTATTAGACCAGGTATCGTAAAGCAATCTTCACAAAAATAGGTGACAGAGGCAGAATGGACAAAATATTGCCAATACTATAAGAATTGCTAGCAGCTTTCTCACCAGGAGGAAAAGATAAACTGCTCTTAGCATCCTCTTATAAGCCAAGTAAACTAGTGGAGAAGAAGGGACATTATCTAAGGAGCAGAAATTAGTCTCCAGGATTGAATTTTGTGCCAAATAAACATTTTGAGATAATAAATAACAAGACAATTTGATTGATCAAGGACCTCCTAATGACCAAACCCAGACCATAGCTAGAATTTTTCCAAGGTGTCCTTGAGAAGCCTAGAGCCCGAGAGGGACCAGGGAAGGCAGAAGCCTTGGGCGTGGTTTGGGTGAGCCACGTACGGAGCATCCTAATGTTAAAGCAGGTCTCGGGGGTGAGCACAGCTCTGGGAGTGCAGGGCCAACCTGAGAAAGCAGAAGGCAGAAGGCAGGGAACAATGCAGATGTGGGGCAGTTAACAGAAGGGTGGAAAAGAGCGAGTTCTAGGCGATTGCTAACATCAGAGCTGTGAGTCAAGGGCTTGTTTTTATTTGGTGTCAACAGTCTGGGGCTTAAGCAAAGCTTCTTTAAATATATATGGATGGGTAGAAGATTCATGTTAAGCTTTGAAGGCTTCTTGGGACAATAAAATAACAAAAATAACAAACATGACTACTACATACTGAGCATTACTGTATGTTAGAAATTATCTTAGAGGTTTTCATTCATATTATATAGAACTAATGTTAATAACATCAATAATAATAACTACCATTCATTATGCATTTATATCTTAACAAATTGTGTTAAGTGCTCTAAACACATTCTTTTTTATTTTATCCAATACATAGATAATATTATTTACTTATTCTCATTTTACAGATGAGAAACTGAGGCTCAGAGAAGTAAAGACACTTGTCTAAGTTCATAGAGCTTATAAGAGCAGAGCCAGCATTTTATTTTATATAGATACATACATATATATTAATGATTATGCTATTACAGTTGTCCCATTTTTTCTCCCCTTTATTCCTCTCTGCCCTGTATCCCCAATCCCACCAGCATTCCCCCACCTTAGTTCATGTCCATGGGTCATACATATAATTTCTTTGGCTTCTCCATTCCCCATACTATTCTTAACCTCCCCCATTTATGCTTTATTCCCTGTACTTTTTCTCCCATTCTCCCCCTCCCCCTTTGTCTGAATACAAAAACCAAGCTATTTCCAAAGATTGAATGATGATACAGACAACAGGACAAGAAGACTGATAAGTATGATATGAAATATGTAAATGACAGTCCATTAAGCTCAACAGTTTTGAGGTTATGAAAGCAGTTACCCTCATAACCATTCACTTGTTCCAAGTGACCCATGAACAGATAACTATTTAGACACATATGACTGCAAATGATGATCATGATCCAGAAGAAGAAAGAGGAGGAAATGATAACTATGATAATGAAAATTATGATGATGCCAATGATTATAGCAGCCAGAACCATCTTCACGTTCTGGCAGAGCTACATGGTCATTATGGACCATACTTTGGCATAATTTGTACTATCAATGCCTTGCCACCCATTTCCGCTTAAAATCCCTATAAAAGATCAAAGAACTCTCTCTTCATGGTCAGAAGCAAAGAGTAAAGATTTCCCCAACACAGGTAACAGTATCCTAAGCTTACTTGAATTTATATTAAAGTATCAAAAACCATCTCTAAGAAGTTTTTTTTGATAAAGACATGGTAATAAAGAGGATAAGGAAGTGGAATAGAGGTAGGCTAATCTGAGAGAGGCAAAAAAATACGCATTCATTCCACAAGTATTTGTTGAGCTCTTCTATGACCCAAGCCATTTAAGAACTACTATTCCTATTTTCAAGTGTGGAAACTTGAGGCTCAGCACGGTCACACAACAGTGGTCCAGCCAATGTCTGAGTCCAAAGTCAGTTCTCTCTCTGCTTAGCCTGGGGTAGTGGAAGCCCTGTGACTTCATAAGTAAGCAGAAAAAAATTCTCTCATAGAATGCCAAGACCGTATCATCTACGGATCTGCCCAATGTCTCAGGTCTTGGTCCAAACAGATCTTGGTTCCAAGATCCAAAAACAAACTCTGGCTTCAGAATTATTTTTAATTTCTCATTTTCATTTATCATTGACCATTTTTATGTTTTTACTTCTTTTATGGCTTCTGAATTCAATTCCTGAAGCTGCCCATAGTCAATCCTAGTTCCAATCATGGTGATTTACCTGGGGGACAGAGAGCTTTTTCACAGGCTGGGACTCCACCCGACACACAGACTTATCAACTTGCATATACCTGGTGAGTCTCAAAGCTCTGTAACCGGCAATATTAATATCAAAATGTCAACAACATTTCACACGGCAATAATTTTTTCTTCCTAACGGGGGAGAAAAAAGCCCAAACTGCTACTGGGAGTGGGCCTGTGGCTCTGAGGCCAGGCGGTGCCCACAGGAAGACGACCAAGGCTTCGCTGTTCTCCATAACCTGGACCACTTCTCTCCTTGACCACCTCTTCCCCAACTTTCATCTTTTCACGTGTTCCAGCTGAGTCCAGAGAGCGACATGCTAATCCCTTTCCGACAACTTGCGGCTTAGTCCCTGGCTGCTACAGCCAAGGAGGCAGTGCCTCCCACCATCACTGCTACTAACTACATGTGGAAATGGACTCCTGCAAGTAGAGATCACAGAGAAAGTAGAGAAAGCACATAACTGCAAGCTGCAGGGTATCAGCAATAGTTCCTATTTATTTTTATTGCATTTTCCCCAAATTTACCTCGATGAAGAGAAGTGAAATTGTTACTTTTAAAGAAAGAGCCAAAATCACATGAATATTAACAGGAGGTAAGCCGGTGGTCTCACAACGGCTTCGTGAACGTGCTAAACAATCCTCGGAGAAAGTAGTTAAGTTATCCCAGTTGGCACTAATTATAAAAGGAAACCATGTTTTTTTTCTTTAAGGCTTGTAAGAAATGCAACTATTGTCGCACATGCCAGAAATAAGTTAACTAGACCCTAACATTTATTACCCTGGCTGATTCCCCAAACATAGATTTCATCTAAGAATCGATTATGGGCTCAAATATGTCACCTCAAAAATGTATATGTTGAAGTCCTGACCCCCCCAGCACCTCAAAGTGTGACTATATTTGGTGATTGGGTCTGAAAAAAGAGGTCAGTGAGTCCAAATGAGATCGTTAGGATAGGCCCTCACACCATAGGGCTGGTGCCCTTATAAGAACAAGAGATTAAGACAGACTCCCACAGAGAAAGACCCTGTGAAGATACAGGGAAAAGGCAGCCATCTGTAGGTCAAGAAGAGAGACCTCAGATCAAAGGAACCCTGCTGGCACTTTGAGCCCAGACTTCTCGCTTCCGGAATTGTGGAAGAATAAATTTCTGTTCTTTTAGCCACCAGTCTAGGGTACTTTGTTACGGCAGCCCTAGCAAACTAATACAGAATACACAACTGCAGATATTTGACTGGGACAGTGCAGCGGAAATACATCTACAGGACAATTGCTTGCTCCCCACGATTATTTCCATTCAAGTCTCAATACTACTGGAATTAAGAACATGGCCTTCCGGGAACTGGGTGAATAACCTCTCCTCCTCCAAAGCCCTGAGACCACAGGGACAAGATGGAGTTAGGTAGGTGGAGTTTATGTGTCTGCCCTAGTGCCTAACAAATTCCACTGGTCATAATTAAATGAAAATTCTTTCTCCCTTAATACACAGCCTCTTTAGTGGTTTTCTCTCCTCCATTGTCATCCCGCCTGATCATTCCCAAAGCAACAAAATGATCGTTTCAATATTTGGAAATTCTCTGGTTTAAAAGCCTCCGGTTGTGTGACGTGGCACTTAGAATAAAAGCCAAACCCGTCGGCGTGGCCCAGAGAGCCCTCCAGGATCCAGCCCCGCGCCGTCTCTCACCCTGAGCGCGAGGCACTTTCTGCTCTTCGAACTCACTAAGCTCTTTCCTGCTGTAGGAGCTCTGGGCATGCCTCGCCTGTGACCACCGCAGAGACGGTCTCCAGCCACCCTCCAAAAATACCCCCCATTCCCATACCACACTTGTCATTCTCCACCCTCCCCAAGTTCTAATACTTAAAACATTTAGTCTTCTGTGTACTTACTTAGTTTTTCCCTAACCATGAGGTTAAGGGCTCTGTCTTATTTATCATCATTATAGTTCCACTGAATGAATGAATGGATAAATAACACATTGAGTGAAAGCACTTTGTAAACTCCAAGGTGTGATATAAATGCAAAGCATACTTAATAATTATAAGGCCTATGAAAGCAGAACCCATGTCTTATCTTCTTCCTGTACCTCATTTCCTGAGTAAAAGGCAACCACATTGATTAATTTACTCATTAGTTAACAATGATGCTATTAATGAACTCTCGTATGGAATAAATTATGATTTATAGCAATGTCTGGGATCTAAAAGTAGTTTCATATATCTGATTGCATGTTAATCTTCACAAACTCCCTGTGAGTAGACATTCTTATACCCATTGTGTAGAGGGGGAAACTGAGGCTGAGGAGCTAAATAAACTGTTTAAGTTCACAGAGACGCTAAGTGGTAGAACCAAGACTTCCTGCTACTCTGCTGCTGCCATCGCAATCAAACTACTTAGTGACTGTCCCTCCTGGGCCATGATGACAAGTGACAGGAAAGGGTGGGAGGACTCATGCTTGTGAAAAAGGAGATAGGTTTGTCTTGAAGCAGGGAAGAAGTTTTGCTTGGAATGGGCTTTTCTGAACCATTAAGGGAGGAGTTTGCCTTGTACTCTATTTTTTCCTTTATATATATATCATCTCTTTTTTAGACTGCTACTACAGTCTAAAATATCCCTGTCTTCATTCTTTTTTGAGGCAAATTTCTCCAAAAATTATTTTGCTGTTTATAATAACTTACACTTTTGACAGATGAAAAATTATATGGTTATTTTTTGTAGGATTAGTGATCCCATATGCTGAATTAGGTATTTTTTTCCAGGGGATAATTTAGTTCTGTGATTATTATTTCACTCATTAAACTTATTTATTATTTTTGTTATTATCAACATTCATAACAGATTCTATTCTCTCTTGAGATGACATCTACAAAATAATTTTGCTAGGAAAATGGATTCTGTGGTCAAAGTCGAAAGACAAATGACAGAATATCCAAAAAAAAAAAAACCATTTGTGATATATAACAGTCAAGGTTAATATCTCTAGTATTAAAACAACTTCTACAGCCCTGGCTGGTGTGGCTCAGTGAATTGAGTGCTGGCCTACAAATCAAGGGGTCACCAGTTCGATTCCCAGTCAGGGCACATGCCTGGGTTGTGGGCCAGGTACCCAGTGTGGGGCATGCGAGAGGCAACCACACATTGATGTTTCTCTCCCTCTGTCCCTACCTTCCCCTCTAAAAGTAAATAAATAAAATCTTTTAAAAAAACTTCTACCAATACATTTTTTTAAATATAAAAATGGGCAAAAAATAAGAGTTCAGCGAACACATGAAATTGTATAGCTAATAAATAACAAAAGAAGACACAACCTCACTGACAGTTAATATACATTAGAGCAGTAGTTACCAAAAATATTGCCAGAAACTTTAAAAACTAAAGACATCTGTGTAAGCAAAATCATTCTGAAGTGTAAATTATTACAATCATTTTGAAGGAAATTTTACAATATCCATTTAATTTTAAAATGTATACTTATGATTTCCACTTCTAGGACTATATCTTATTGAAATGCTAGCAAAATTATGTGTTAGCATCATAGACTATTATATTTAAATAATTTACAGTCAGTTCAACAAATAAATGCCATTTGCACTCATGCATTTGGCATCGGGTATCTGGCTACACTGGACGCAAGTTCTTATTTGGAAAACAATAAGAATTGAGTGAAGACTTAACAATGAACTCTTACTGAATAGGATGGAAAAGATAATACAACTGATGAAACAAACCATAGGAAAATTCAAAGAGGCCATTATCATGTTTTCCTCCCTTGAAACAAGGTTTGGTGGAAAAAACAGTCATTTCAGCGTCAGTCACATGTGAGTTCTAATTCTGGCTCTGATGCTGGCTAACTATGTGACTTTAGTTTTCTAAGCCTCTGTTTCTATTTCCATAAAATGCACGTACAAAAAAAAAAACCTAGTCTCTAAAAACAATACTCATAACTTGGTTGGCTATTGTTGGAATAAATAAGTAATAGTTGTATATTACCTCGCAAAATTCATGTACATACTATGTGCTCAATAAATGTTAGTCTCCGCTTCATTTGTGCTTCTCCAACCTGTCATCAAGGAGCAGTGCAGCGAGGAAGGGAAAATTGGGAGCAGACAACTCTTTTTTTTTTTTTAAAGATTTTATTTATTTATTTTAGAGAGAGGGGAAGGGAGGGAGACAGAGAGAGAGAGAAACAGCAATGTATGGTTGCCTCTCACATGGCCCTCACTGGGGACCCGGCCCGCAACCCAGGCATGTGCCCTGACGGGGATTCGAACCGGGACCCTCTGGTTCCCAGCCCGCGCTCAATCCACTGAGCTACACCAGCCAGGGCGGGAGCAGACAACTCTTTATTGCTCCAAGATTCATTCATCAATCATTCTCCTATATGTGCTCAGTGCCTCATTGTAAGAGAGACAGCCCTTGTTTCTTCGGGTGCAAATACACCACACACGTGTCCTGTCATTGAGACTGGGACAGAGGAATTCCTCTGAAACACCTGGAGAAAGCAGCGGCTCTCTTTTTAGCAAGGATAATGACTGCAAATAGCTCTACTGATAAAAGTAATAATATTGGGAGTTTAACAAGTGCCAGGCACTCTTCTATTCCTCTCCTATGGCTTATCCCAGTTCATCTTTTCAACCCCGTGGTGCAGGTTTTAATATTATAGGTCTTAATGGTCAATTAGAAAGAACCGTGTTATTTCAAGGCACCAAATTGACCCAAAGCTTTAGATGTGGCTGACATACACTGGGCCGCAGTTCAGAGTAAGCTACTCTAAAATGTACTTAACCAGGTTCTGTAAAGGTAGGGTATAAATGAGTGTGACTCAAAAGGCATGCTTGATTAAGAAAAATAAAAACTACTACCTTGGGCCCTGGCTGGTGTAGCTCAGTGGATTGAGCGCGGGCTGGGAACCAAAGGGTCCCGGTTCGATTCCCAGTCGGGGCCCACGCCTGGGTTGGGGGCCAGATCCCCACTGAGGGCCATGTGAGAGGCAACCATACATTGCTGTTTCTCTCCCTTTCTTTCTCCCTCCCTTCCCCTCTCTCTAAAATAAATAAATAAAATCTTAAAAATAATAATAATAATAATAATAATTTTAAAAATTTATATTAAAAAAAAACTACTACCTTGGCCAAAGCCAATAATTTGAACAGTTCCCCATAAATAAATAATACCTTAGATCAGAACCTACCCAACAGAAGAGACACCTGAATCTCATGGGCTAATAGCCTGGTCCAGAATTGATCATCTGCTCATTCAGCAGATCTTTGTAGCAACTCCTATGTGCCGGGTACTATTCTGGACACTGAGAATACAGCAGTGAACAAGCAGACAAAAAATATCTGCCCACAGACCACTTACATTCTTGCCTGGATTTAGAGACATTAAACAAGTAAATAAGTAACATTTTAGTCACTAAAAAGTGCCATGCAAGGTGGGAATTAAGAGGTCTGTTTGGGGCAGGGGACAAAGAGAGATCAATTTTATTTACGACCTGAATAGGCCAGAGAAGGGCGCTCTGAATCTCCAGGTGAGTAAAGGCATCCAATCATTCTGCCAGGGAAAAAGCAGACAGAATAGAAATAGAGATAATGAAGAAACAAATAGGTACATTACCATTTTTATACCAGGTTTTGGTATAAGGGTCCTGATTAGTACTGTAAACACATTAATATGAGTATTGTATGCCTTCTAAAGTTTTTAAAACATTTACAAGAATATGCTAGATTAGACGTAATTTTAATTAAACAATTAGAAATCTTAGATTTAACCAGTAATTAATGTTTACATGTTTTCTAAAATGTCATTTGCTAAATTAATGTTTTTATTTTTTTGTTGTATAAATAATATATTAAAAATGTTAAGCTTTTGTTTTTTAAAATATTCATTGATTAATAAATTCATAGGATTAATACACTGGGCACCAAAACCATTCAAAGCGAACTGAGTGTTTCTCTCCACGAACAAAAGCCCCTCGGACATGTTACATGTGAAAAAACCGGGGCCCAGGAAAGTTAAGTAACTTACGCAAGCCCCATGGCTTGGGAGTGGCAAAGCCATTGAGGATCTGAATGTGACAACTACATTAATGATGTGAGATGCTCAGCCACAATGTGAGATGTTTAATGTGTGGCACAGAACCTGGCACAGGGTGGGCACTTAATATTTCTCTCCTCCTGACCCCAGCCTAAATCAATCTGCAGGGGTCATACAGGGAAGCCAAATACTGTCCATGCACACACATGTGTGCCTGTGCATCATTCAAACAGCCTGAGGTTGTCCTAACGAAAGAGCCTTCATCAGCTCCCTTTCCTCCTATCTCTTACCAAACCCAATTCCTCAGAAGACCAACACCTACTGATGAGGTGTGGTAATTTCACCCATCAAAATGCTCCAGGTAGGCAAACTGATTATTGGCATGGGGATTGTGGCAGGCAGTGTTCCAGGACGACCCTACAACAAACCACACCTCCCTCTATTCACAATTTTGGGTAGTTACCTGCCGATGAACCTAGACTGTCCCTGTGACTCATTCACAACCCACTGACTGAGGCAGAACTGACCCTGCAGGACTTTGAAGGGCAAATTAGAAAAAGTTTTGCCCCCTGTGCCTTGGTCTCTGGGAGCACTCCCTTTGGGGGAAATCAGCTGCCTTAGGAGAAGTCTGACTACCCTGGGACCACCATGCTGTGAGGAAGCCCCAGGTGGCCACGCGTTGCGGCTGCTGGAGAAAGACAGGGCCCACCCACCCCCGGGTGTTCCCGCCCAAGAGCCTAGAGCCTCCAGCCTCGGCCACCACCTGACTGCAGCCAAACCCGGGGCTCCAACAAGCAGCAATTGCCCGGCTCAGCCCATCAACCCTTAGAACTGTGAACCATCACAGTAAATCATTGTTTTAAATCACTATGTGTTGGAATGATTCTTACATTGCCATGAATAAACAGTAATCACCCTGCAAGCACTCCATTGGTCATTTTCTCAGTGTGTTCTTTAGTTAATAAACACTACGTTTCTCTAGATATTAACTAATCATCCCTAACTGTCCAGTCAGTGTGTTTTCCTCCCTTTGTCCATACCCAGAATCCTAATAACAGACACTTTATCTAATACTTCAAAATTACCACCTATCATGATACCCAGACAAAGAATATTCTCTTTCTCCTTTTTCATGAAAAGGTTGCAAATGCACTTAATAATGAATATTTTCCAAACAACCTTCTGCTCCAAAACTCATGGGACTTATAAAATAACCCAAAATTAAGAGGGTGAAATGGTTCCCCCTTTAAATTCTTTATATCTTAGAGTCTTTGATTTCGATCTTTTTTTTTTTTTTTTACAAAAATCAAATCACACAGTTCTCTTAATGAAGCATTATTATTTCAGAGAAAAGGATAAAACTTTCCAAATGCAAATGTTTAGCTGGAGTAGAGCCTTAAAAGATTCCAAGACATTAGTCAGGAGATGGATTGCTTTGCTCTTACAAGTCTGGGTTATAATATCACTGGAACCAAATTCCCGTCAGATTAGTCTTTACTCAAAATGAATGTTTGTAATTATGAAATGAAATAAGTTTTAATTTGAATTGCCTAAAAAGGGGAAACCGAATATTGTGTAATTACAGGAGAAGAAATGTGAGATGGAAAACAAGATAGTGTTATTTACAAGTAAAAAGGCTTTTAGGGGATTATGGGGCTTTAATGTGCATATTTGCAGGATTTGGGGTGGCAGAATTTGGAACTCAAATATTTTTCCTCAGCGTTTATTTACAGGGTGCACGCAAGAAATGGAATCCCAGACACATCTGATATTGGGCTTATTTAAACCTTTTATATCCCCACTAAATCTGAAAAGACTCAAATGTGAGCCACACATAATGGACGTAATCGTGGAGTGTGATAAAATAAGTATTTGAAAACCACATGCAACTTTCAGGCTCCTATCCAGAACTATAAAATCCACCTAGAGACATAATGAGCCTGACTCTCCCACTTGGAGAAGGGGAAGCAGAGAGGGGGCGGAGCATGTCCTCACTCTCCAGTTTGTGGCACCTGAGTGGAGCCCCCAAAAGGCTTGTAAGCGCTTTACTGCAAAGGCCGCCCACAAGCACCATTTTGCTTCTCTGTAGGGCAGCATTTCTTCCTCTCTGCAAACCCGTGACTTCAGAGCCTTTTTGTTTCTGTCTTACATTTCTCCTGTCCCCTCCTAAAGCCCCACTCCTCCTTCCCCGGAGTCCAGGACCCGACTAGGACCACAAGCCTGCCCCGGTTATCTGTCCCATAGCCTGCGCCACTCAGCTTTGGTAGTGTAGGGCCTTCCTCCCCAAACTTTCTTTGCAGTCCGGCCTTCCTGTTAAGGATGTCCTACATCTGCTGGGGACAAACTAATTTACAATGAACCATCCTTCCCAGAGATATTGCCCACTTCGAGCATATGGCAAAGAGAGTTGACAGTTTGCCAAATATTTAGGTTCTTTTGCCTACATTACACAGCTGTGTCTGCAAGGAAAGGAATTGCTCAGCAGGCACACCATTTCCCAATTCTTTTTTTTTTTTTTTTGCAGATGGCTGTGGGCTATGACTGAGTTCTAACCAATGCAATAGAGACAAAACTGATACGTGCTATGTATGGCAAGGTTGGCCCGTGAACACCTCCCATACAGCTCTTCCCCATGCTCTCTGCCCCATTCAGCCAGCTGGAAGGAAGAACCTCCACTGGCCTGAGTCCTTGGGCGAGTTAAGGGTAGAGGGCCACCCCGTGCTCATATATGTCCTCCCAGTGTGATTGAAGAGCAAGAGATACATGTTTGGCGTGCTCTCCTCCCCCGCCCCCCGCCCCACCCGCTCTCATAGTTCAAAGGAATCATTCTCTAATGACAAAAACAGACACATTGGAAGGTGGAAGAAATTTCCCAATTCCCATTATAAATTTCCCCTACCACCCCTTACAAAAGTTACCTACATATAGACAGTTTCTTCCAGCAAGGGTCACAGTCAGTCACTTGTGTATATGGGTCCCCATGTGGCTCCGTTAGGGACTCTGCCCTCTGGCTGCCTTCCCGCCCAAGGACCTCCTTCAACCTAGGCTGCCACTGTACTCAGAAGTATCGCTGAGTCTAAGATATTTTCAACAAGTTTTCTTAGCATTCAGTTTAGAAATTCACTGATCAGTGAAAGCACTGTGTGTCATGACCTCATCAATGTTCATTTGTTCATTCATTCATTCATCCAACAACACATTTAATACCCGAAATATCAAGCATTATGCTAGGCACTGGCTGAACACAGCTTACAGTCCATTGGTGTCAGTAAGTAAGAAAGTGGTAATGAAAGATAAAAGCTATACAACAATAATCTAAGTAACTGTATAATTATCATCATAGCTGAATTTATTGAGCCCAGGTCATGAACCAGATGCTCTGCTTGGAACTTGATATTTCTTATTTTATTTAACCATCAAGACAACCCTATCTTCATATTACAGACAGAGAGATCAAGGCTTGGACACAATAAGCAACATGCTAAGATGGCACAAATAATTGCAATCAGGGTTGAAATTTAAACCAAGTTCTGTGTGATTCCAAAGTCATTTACTAACTGTGTGACTTTGGGCAAATTAATCAAATGCCATAACTGTCCATTTCTACTATGAAACGCCATCCCAGTCATAAAGAAGTCATTTCTACTAAGAGTTAAATAGCAAGGCAGGAATGTTTACACTCTCCCTGCCCATAGTGTACGTTATGAAAACGATGTATAAAAACCTGGCCCCTGGAACACTTTTCTTGCTTCTGAAATGGCAGCAGGGGGTGGAGGAAGCTTAAATAAATATTTACAGTATTCATATTATGAGAGAATTTTCCAGATGGCGCTTCTTGAAATACTGATTTCCGTCACACAAACTGAAACACACCCCCGCCCCCCACGGAAGTGCACCTCCAGGCTCATCTTCACAGCTTAAAACAGTTGTGATCAGGTGATCGCCAATGATCGCATGATGCCAGGGGCTCCTGTTCCGTGCACCCCACATGAGCGTGACTGGGGCCTCTGGAAGGTCCCAGAGCAGAGCACCTCCCGCCTGAGTTTCTGGGCTGTGATGTGGACCGCGTCAGGAGCCCCCCTCTGAGCCTGGCTTTGCTGCCAAAAGCGAAGGCATTTACCGGATCAAATCCCTGCACTCCAGGTGCTTATTCAGGCTCAGCCACTGACAGATAGTGCAGCGTCCCTTGGAAAAGCCAGAAACGCACACTAGGAAGACAGTTGGAGACTGTGAAGCGCTGAGAAAGAAGCACCGAGGGAGGCCGCCCGTGCAATTGGGGAACAAAGCCCATGCGTGTCTGTGGAGTGAGGATCGAGGAGGGCCCACGTGGCATCTTTATCTCCCAGGCTGCAGCCCTGGGGGCGGTGGGCTCAGCGTCACCTCCCAGAGATGGACTGAGTGAGAGGAGAAAGGAATCTAACAGCAACAGCAACGTTTGCGAAGTAAACCTATAGCGCTCACTGGTCTCCAGGGGAAGTTGAGAATGTTCATGAAAAAGAATTTATTTTCTGGGTTAACGTCTTTTTCCCCAGCTGAGCTGGGTTGTAAAGTTAAGAGTGAAACTTCTGGAGTCAGACACCTAAATTTAAAGTTTTTCTTTACTGCTTCCTGTGTGAATCTGGGCAAGTTTCAAAACCCCTCTGAGCCTCAGTTTCCTTGACTGTAAATGTGAATAATAATTATAATTACTTCCCAAGGTTAACAATAATTAAGTATCAGGTAAAACACTAAGGTGTCTAGAATTTGGTCAATGCTTAAGCAATTGTACCCATTTGTATGGCAGATTTGGGGTAGCAACCAATAAAATAAGTTGCTGTAAAGTAGCAGCTCTCGAAAGTGTGGTCTCAGGATTCCTTCATATTTTTAAAAATTACTGAGGACCTCAGAGAGTATTTGTTTATGTAGACTATACCAGCTAGTACCGGCTACATTAGCAATTAATACTGAAAACACCCTTAAATATTTATAAACTTATTTAAAAATAACGATAATAAATCAAAAATATGTTTTATAACATATTTTTATGGAAAATATATTTTTCAAAACAAATAATTTAGTGAGAAGAGTGGCATTGTTTTCTATTTTTGCGAAGCTCTTGTCTGCCTTAATAGAATCAGCTGGATTCTCAATATCTGCTTCCCCATATGATCAGTCATGATATGTTGTTTTCATTAAAGTAGATGAAGGAAATCCAGCCTCAACAGATGTGTAGTTGGAAAAGGAATAATTACTTTATTAGTCTTTTCAGAAAATTGTGATCCCCTTCTTTGATGCAACACTAAAATTCTGCAAGTAGTGGTTTCTTTAAGGCCAGTTGCAATGAAGAACCCGAAACCATATAAATAAACTTACTTCTTGGAATAAGCTTTGAATGGATCTTTCATTTATGCATGATTTTATAACACCATGCATTGGTCACTTGGAAAATACTGGTTCAAATGAATGTGGACACATTCCACTATAGAATGTCATCACAGAATGCTCAGCTTCTGGAATACTCCACTGTACTCTTGTGAGAGAATGAGTGAAAAGGGTAAGTAGTCACTTAGTATTATTATTATATAGTTTTGACCTTGAAGACCCCATGAAGGGGTCTTAGGGACTAGGGTGTTCCCAAGACCACACTTTGAAAACTGCTACTTTAAAGCAACATAGAAAAACAAAAACAATCTGTTTCAGATAGAAATCTGGGAGAGAGTCAAGAATAACAGGGTCTGGGGGAAGGTCCTAAGAGAAAGCATACCCAAACACCCTCAGCCCAGCAAGTGGTAGAAACGCTGAAAGGGAGCTTGGGAAAGATAGGCCTCTAATTTATGTTTTTAAGGTTTTGGGGGGTAGGCTTTGTTATATAGGCCATTTCTGTCTGCTCTGAAAAAGCTTCAGAAACTACTGTTGTTACACAAGTGAACTCTTTGGGCAGGAAATAAAAAAAGACTAAGTTTTATGTCTTGGTCTGTTTAGCCTGGAAGAAGTGTGCATGATCATAGGACCCCAGAGCAAAGATGAAAGTTCTAGGGATTTGCAAAAAATACAGGGTGAGGAACAGGGCACGCACTTCTGGAGAAAGTGGGCTTCCCTTGTCCAGGGAAATAGGAGTTTGAGGAGATTCTACCTGCTTGTCACACTCTTAGTGACCCCAGCTAACAACCAGGGTAGTGGGCATCAAGGGGTCAACCTTTCCTCCACCTGGGATAGCTTCCTGTGTTTTCAGCTGGCTACCTCTACCCAGGAGATATGTCCTTCTCCTATCATAAAAGGGTGGCTAGTGCAGGTAAACTGAGGCCCAAGTAGATTTTTTTTTTGAAAAAGGTAGGGGGAGTGGAAGAGAATCTCCATGTGGAGAGTAGGAGCAAATTAAGTCCTTATTCTCAGGGACCTGGGTCCACTCTGGCCTGACCAAGAGGCATAAAATCAACAGGTCTCAGGAAGGCCTAAGCCAAACATTCTCGACTGGGAACAATTTGGCTCCCAGAAAGCACATGGCGTTTTTACTGAGTAACGTGGTTGAGTACACAGCATCCTCTTAAGGAAATCTAGCAATAAGAACTCTGCTTTACAGGGGTCCCCACTGCCTGCCCCTAGAATTAGCCGCTGGCTTAAGGATTGGCTGGGCCACCAAAGCAAAATCCCCATTCCCTTATTTGGTGGGTCTCTTCAGAAAAGAGAAAGGAAAGCACAGTAAACTAATGTATGTCAAGGTGTGAATGGATGATGAGCTCCAGGGGCTTCTCTTGTTCCACACCGTCAAGAAAAAAACTGTAAAAGCAATGAGGAAAGAAAGACAAACCTGGATAGCACTCCTATAACCAACGGCTCTCACTTCTTTCCAAGTCCAAAATGACTGCCACTGAGCAGGCTCCATATTTCTTCTGTCCGTAATTATAGGTAGACAAAAGCTAGGCTCAATGCAGTGTTCAAAAAGTATTTGTAGGTTCACTAAGAAAAATAATGGCTCTGTGTGCCTTAAATTTTAATTCATCAAGTTAATCTCTGTTGGAATAAAGTTAGAATGTGAGATTAGCACTTGAAAAATACACCTTCACCACCTAACAAATCAGAGATTTATCAGAACGTGTCTACATACTCTGAACTGACACCTTCCTAGAGAGCACCAACGACACATACCCAGTATTTTGCTTCTCACAGTACAAAGCCTGGGAGGGGTTATTATCATGTATTGAGAAGGGGTTAGAGAACTTGATACATAAAGCTACCTAAGTAATTTTCTGTTTAAACCATGAAGATTCTTTTGCATTTTTGGAGTGGGTTATGGACTAGAGGCAAGAATTAAACGCACACACACAGACATGTGTATGTACACACATGCACATGCACACACATGCTCACACACAGACACAGAGGCATTATCTCTGTTCTGCAGGACAGTCTGGTGAAGGGCATATGTATAAAGAAAGGAACCACCATTCATTATGATGCCACTGTAACAGTGGTGGAAGCAGGTGTGAGGGAAGGATAGGAGAAATTACTGGACTTACCTGGGGGACTCAGAGAAAGTTTGGCAATGGAGACAGAATTGTCAAGAGCCTTTCGGTTTTAAGTTTCGAGACAAAAACTATTTCAAAGAGTGTCAAGCAAATGGCACCTGTTGCCTATCGCGGGGAGCAGAATCCCAAACACTTCCATCTGGTACATCTGGGATCAGAGTCATCAGGAAAACACAACTCAGTTAAGCGCTGGATGGAATAGCACCTCACTCACACACGGAAGGGGAAGATCAGCTCTGATGGCAGACCTCAGTCCCCTGAGGCTAGCAGCTCCCTCCCAGCAGCAGATGCAGGGCAGCCGGCCTATAAGCAACCCTCCCTGAAGAAGGTTCCTTCAGGGAGGGGAAGATGGATCCATTCCCCTCCCTGAAGAAGACAGATATAGCAGTAGGGTTGGCCAGGTGCCACAGGACATCCACACTTAATGGAGAACAAAGGGGCACACATGAAATCGGAAACAAAGAAAGGTGTTCCCACACAAAGTGATAAGCTAGCAGAGGCTGTAAGAGCCCTGTTCTTGGCACAGAAACATTCCAGGCCCAAGGCCCATTCTTATATAGCCAAGTGGCCATGGAAGGACTGCCTGCATAAGCACGTGAGACTGCCTTTTCCATCAAAAAGCCTTAAACCAAAAAAAAAAAAAAAAGAAAAGAAAAGGGAATATGTTGTTTCGTGTAACTAAATAACACACAGGTGCTGAAATCATGTCCTCATTTTCTCCATTTTTTGTGCTTTCCTCTGCTATGGCTCCATTCTTAGACAAGTTCCCTTTAGGAGTTGATCACAAAATGTTCAGGCTTACATCAGCTTTTCAGAATTCCCAGAGGCCTGCGATTATCCATTACAACTTCCCCTGGCCTGGCTTGGGTCATGTGATCACCTCCAAACCAATCGCTGTGGCTGACAGGTTAGACTTGAAGCCCCACTCCGCTCTGACGAGCTTGAGGGTGAGCCTCAGTGCTGTGCTCCGGAGAACGTCAGACAGGAATGCCCAGGTTGCACTGGCAAAGGCACTGAATCCTCACTAACTGGTAACTCACACCATCATCATCATTAGGGGTCTTATTCCCAAAGGAACTGACTTAATTTTTCAACACGGGGAAGTGCTGTTTTTGTTTCCTAAGCAATCTTCCTCCGTAATACAATTGTGAAGCCCGACATTTACAAACACCTGTATCTGCTCAACAATGGTTCTGAAAGGAAAGGCTGTTATCCCACCCGTGGGCCCCAGGTGAGTGACCAGAGCCACTGAAAGAACACCATCATTCATGGTCATTTAGATTTTCGACAGATTTTAGATAACTTTAAAAAAGAAGAAAAATGGCAAGCCCTTGGGGCCACAAAGATTTCAAGCATCATCCGTCTGTGACTTCCACAGGCGCTTTAGGTTCTGATTTGGATCCCGACCCTGCTGCACGGCAGAAGGTTTACAGAGGATATTTTCCGCCCTGAGGTCAGGATCACAATGTCTATCACTCCTTCCTATTCCTGCACCTTGTTTTCATTTGCCCAGGTGGGTACTGGCGTTGCACCCCCTTGACAGCATCTCCATGTGGGGCTTTCACGGCATAAGCACCTCCCTAAGGTTCTCCCTTGGCTCTGTTGAATGAGTCCTGGCAAGGAGAGAGGCTATAAAATGATGTGCTTTGGTCATCCGGAGTATCAGAAAGGCAGACATAATTGTAAACGTAATTCTGAGCGAATCCTGTAGACCCAAAGTAGCCCAAAGGTCCAGGGATGTGACTGGCCATAGGTCCGTGTCCACCTAGGTAGGACGGGGTTCGGGCCAGGCCCTCCACACAGAGGAGCTGACGGCAGGTCCTCTCGTTGCCCTTCTGTTGTCGGTGTCAACCATTCGTGCGAGCTTCAACCTTCTCCCCCATTGCAGTCAGAAGCAGCTGTCAATGAATGGATGATAATGTGTTTGAATTTAACCTATTATTTCTGAGCAGTTGATGGAGTCCCCACTAATTTTCTCAAGGACAAATGAAGGAAAAACAGCCTACTTATGCTAATAAAGGGGTATTCATAGGATACATATAAATACATAGTTAAGAAAACAGAAAAGCCAAGTGACAAATATAGCCAGCCTGCTAGAGACATATTTCAAGCCTCAGAAAATACCTAAGAAGGGAGGGGTGGGGGGTGAAGAAAGAGGGAGGGAGAGAGACTGCTCCCATCAGCAGCATTGCCTTTTATTTGAATCATTAGACCCCTTTCTCCACCCATGGTCCCATCTTTTTGCTTTAAAGGAAATGCTTGCTCTAGGATTAGGCCAACTTCTTATTTAATAGAAGAAAAAGGGAAAACAAAGGAGAAACACCAAATGCATAACAATGATGACCTTCAAAGGGCTGAGCAGAGAGGTCTGGCCCTTGCTCTGGCTTGTAGCAATCTCTAAATAACTGATTAAAGGATTAAGTGTCCAATGTGTTCAAAAGAACACAAGATTTATATACTTATAAGGTCTAGGAAGACTTACACCTGAATTAGCATAACAATAACCTACAACGGAGGAGTCAAACAGAAAGTAATTCACATTTATAGTTTGAACTTTTTTTAAAAACTGGCTATCAAGAAGAAAATAGAGGCTACCTCAACACTAGCTCCGAGAGCAGGAGGATGCACACATTGGTTTTATCTGCACTTCTTGAGAAAACAGGTCTAATCAGAAATGAAAATCATGCATCCATCGAAGGCAGGTTACCAATGGAGAGACTGACACGTGTTTTATCTGAGGATCTTAAAGGGATACCACCTGATTTTAAGTGATATGAAAAGAGGTGGGTTTCCAGCTATAGGTGAGCAGAGCATGTTAAGCAGCACCCAGTGCTGGGAAGAAGGGGAGGCCAGGCTGGACTGGAAGGGTGTCATTAAATGCAGTGAGCTCACCCCAGGGAGGCAGGTGCTGGGGAAACAACGTAATTCCAGGCTTTTGTCTCAGACCCGGCCCCACCTTCTATGGTGCAGGGCTGTTTACTCAAAGGGACAAAACACCTTCCCTGCGTCAGGACAAGTGAAACACACCCTTTGGGGGAGGGTCCGATGACAGGGTTCAGGGATGGGAACTGGGGTGTTGGCCCCAGAGGAAGTCTTCCCAAGCAAGTCAACGCACGTGGGCGTTCCCTGGGAACAGGCAGCTGGCTTCAGGCTAATCCAACCACCGGTGTCCTCTGTCCTCGCGCTGAGGTGGGAGGGTGGGGAGAACCCACTGCCACGACTCCCCGCGGGCCACAAGAGGCACCTTTCGAGGACCGACCTCTCGTTGCAGGTTCTAGTCCCTAAGCAGGGTTTAGTAAAGGAAGTGAGGAAGGAAAAGAGAAATTAGGATTTAAGTGTCAGAGTAAGACCTTACACTTAAAACCACACCCAGAAGCAAGCGAAAGGAAAGCATGACTTTGAGTCCAAGTTTATCAGGTTTGTCTGATTTCCCTCAGGGCTAGGGGATATTTTGTGCATCTTCCCCACTCTTCCTCCACCTTTTCAGCCAAGAAAGTAAGTTGGCCAGTTTTTAACTCGATCTCAAATTTTGGCTCCTCAGGATTTTACTGTTTTCGCCTGCCCTTCCGAACCTTCTCTGACTGCTCTCGTCTCCTTCAGAATCCAGGTCCCCATCCTCTCCTCCACACTGCTGCTCCTGCCTCAATTTCCCCCTTCTCTCTGCTAACCAGCCTTTCTCCTTCCAAAGCCTGCTTCAAGTTCACCTTCACAAGAAAACTTTACAGAAATTTCTACCACCCTCCACGACAGCACCTTTCACCAACCCCCTGAGTGGCTGCCCACTCATCTGACGCTGGTCGGGTTGTGTCATTTTACTGTGTCTTTATTAGCGATTATCGTATGCCTCCTCAGGGGGTCTCCCCCCTGTGCACACCCACCAAGGGCGCTTTACTAGGCTCTAGACTTCCTCGGTCTCCAGCACTGAGCCCTGGTGGTGCTAGAAACCTAGAAACGCCCTGTCTGTCTGGGCCGAAGTGCAAGGATCAGGGACACACATAAACAAGCTAATCCAATTATTGAGCTCAACACACAATCAAGCTCATCATCTCATTTCAGCCACTACTCCCCCAGTGAGGAGTAAACCCAAGGGACTCAGTTTCTGTTGTTGTTCTTGCTTCAGTTCTGATGGAAATACGTAAACGATGTTCTATCGCATCATTTCTTGATTTTTTCACTTCACTTGAATCTTCTTTCTGTATAATTGAGACATAGTCCTAGAATCACAGGAACCCCAAAATCTGAAATCAGAATGCAGCGGCACAGTCTGACAAGGGAATTTTTTCCTGCTGGTAAATTAATGTGAGAAGTATCCTAATAATAGCAAAGTAAGTCCTCTTTATTTTATAGTAAGCAAATCATCTTTCTTCACGAGAATAAAGTTATATTAATTGGAACAGGTCAAAAAATCAAGGACATATGATTATTACATATCAAGAACAACAAAATCCTCTCTAATTCCTATAATTCTTTCAGCACTAGAAACCATGGTCATCTGCAAAATAAACCAGGTAAATGGTAAGCTGGGTTCTAAGACGAGTGAATGAAGCACTCAGAGATTTGTTTACTCCCTGTCTCTGAGACAGCCTCTTGGAAAGTGTGTCAGTCTTTTGGAATGAATTGCTGGCACCCCATCGAAATTAACCAAATGCCAAAGAGGCTTGAGACTGTCTGAGAGTGGACAAGAAAAGCCAGCCGAGGGGACAACTAGAAGCAAGTTCAGCTAGAATCAAGTTCAGAGCTTCGATGAATGGGAAATAACCAAGTGCTGACAGAGAGTAGGAGTGGGGACTGGGGTTCGGTGGGGAAGTCGGCGAGGGTAATGCAATGGTTGTGTGCCCAGCTGGCAGCTCTCATTCTCAAAGATGCTAGAATACCATCGGGGGCTTTACAATATAAGAATGGCCCAAATGGGTCCTTTTTTGTGCTGGTCCAAGTAATTTCCCAGTAGGGCAGCTTTGAAAAGCATTGCAAAAGTGAACAAGGTTCTCAATATACACCTGCTCTTCCTGTTCCCCCCACCTCTTGGTAATAAGTTACCAAACAGGTCACTCACACAGGAACCTCAATTTCAAGAGTTAACTTAATGGAAGTAATTGGTTTTTAGCACTTGTCTCATACACATATGGCTTTGAGCCACTTGGTTTTTGTAAAGCAGTGGAGGAGAGGTTCCAAGGAAACATATTTATGCCTTATAATATAAAACCATTTTTTCTGATCTTTTTTCATAAGGGGAGGAAAGAGATTAATTAGCATGAAGCACTTTCCAAGTTCAGCTCAGTGACTTTTCGCATTCATGGCATCATAGAATTTTAAAGCTAGACAGGGCTTTGGAGATCATTTCTCCACCCTCTACATTTCCAGATGAAGAGCCAAAATCAGAGATATTCAGCAATTTTTACAAGGTGACATAGTATTACAGGCAAAGTCAGAGTTAAAGTAAAGGTCTTCAGACTCGTGTATATTCAGATGTATTCTGCTGCCTTCCTCCTATTAGCTGAGAAGCCACCTTGAGACATCATCTCTGGGGGAAACACAGTGGCCACTGACAAAGGACCCAGGCTGGCTGAAAGCTGCCTTGGTCTTACGAAAACCCTACCAACCCCAATACTCCCTAGAGCCATGGTTTAACTGTTTCTGTTCATGAAGGCACAGGTGCCTTTTACTATCTGAAGTTATTCATTCCTGCCAAGAACTTAAACAGATTTATTTTATATAAAGAATAATATTATGAAAGAACCCACCTATGGGTCACCACCCTGGCCAGAAAATGCTCACAAACTTCCAGAGAGCCATGGACTTACACCAGGCATCTCCTAGACAAAGGAGCTACCTGGAGAATACGTGCACACTGAAGTAGGCATTCAAAACCAATTTATACAACCACTGATCAGCTCAAACAAAAGCTGTCTTCAAAATCAGCTGATGGCTCATGACCCCAGGCGCAACATTTGTAAAATAATTCTTCAGTGTTTAGGTAATTCAGTCTATTACAAAAGAACGACTTCATTACTCAAGTGGAAGGACTCAACTCTGCAGAACCAGAGCTGTTCAAGGTCAGGTTTCTTACGCTCCCTGGTGCTGCCCTGCTCCTCACACACTCTTCCTGACCCAGGTCCAGGAACCGCTGTCAGTTAACCCTGCCTTAAACATTGGTGGCAAGTGCTGAAATTCCGAGGCTCTCCCTTTCAAGCTGTCCTTTAGTAGAAAAACAGCTGCTCACTATTACACTCAGCACACCCGTCATCTACGTGGAGAATGTGGTGAAGTCATTCCCTTAGGGCTCCGTGCTGTTCCCTCCGACATGCACTAGCATTTGGCCTGCGTAGGTGAAAGAGACTCAAATTCCACTCAGGGAGCATGTTTATGTGGGTCCACAGCCCATCCTTTTCACACTTTTCCGCGATCTCTAGTTCCTTTTCCCCAGTCCCATTTCCCTGTAGCCCCCTCTCCCCCTGTTTATTTCTTGGAAAAAGTGATCAAGGGAAAGTTACGTAGGAGAGCAGAGAAGATATGGGGACAGTGATTATGGCTATCCAAGTTCTCTGTAATGCTCATCTGATAGGGTTTGTCTCATTTAGATCACTTGATCTCATGTTGGGAGTGTTGGGTGGGTGGGTGGGTGGGTGGGTGTGTGTGTGTGTGTGTGTGTGTGTGTGACAGACATGCTTTGACTTTCCCCAAGACCTGACACACAGAGTATATTGGGTGAATTTTAATTAAATGGAATGGAATGCAGTGGGATGTGCATTAATTTATTCTGGGCTCAGGTGACAGATTCATCATTTTCAGTTTATAATACTATTTCTCTGTACTTTTTTGTGACTATCCCGAGAAATCATTCCCTGGTTGTTCATATGCTTCAAATTCAGATTGTAGGATAAAGAGAGATGGGAGAAGAAAATCAGAGGAAAGGAATAGAGCTAGGTAAAATAAAAGAAACAAATTAAACGTGTGATAGGAAAGCCTGGACTAGAACTCAAGTTTCCTGTTTTTCACAGAAGATTTAACTAACTCCTTGAGATTAAATTTCCTCGTCTCTAAAAATGAAGAACACAGCTTCTGACTAATAGTGTTGGAGTGGAGGACAAATGGTATACTCTATGTAAAAGTGTTTTAAATAACACAAAACACTAATAAACATAAGAAATAGTTGTTACAGTGATTAAGGACATGGTCAAACTGCCTGTGTCCATCTAATTGTAGCTTTGCTTTTTATTAGCTGTGTATCTTTGGACAGATATGTTAACCTAGAACACAGGTGGCAAACACAAGGCCCACGGGCTGAATCCAGCCTCCCACCGTATTTTACACAGCCCAGCACCTTGGCTCTATCCAGCGGCAGTGCCACGCCCCTTGTCCCTAGTTAAGGAGTAGTTACATTTATACAGTCCTAAAATTACGTTTGGCCGTTTGAAGGCAACCACGAGGCTGATGTAGCCCCGGTGAAAATGAGTCGGACACCCCTGTTCTAGATGAATCTGAGTATCCTCATCCATAAAATAGGAATTATAGTAGCCACTGTCACAACTTTTTTAAGGACATTAGATAATCCGTAAACCTAGCACAGTGCTTAGAAATACTTAGAAAGTATTCAAAACTGTGAACTATTCTTGTCCTTGTTATTATTCTGGTACTTTAATGATAACGATGATGATGATAACGATGATGATGTTGAAAGCTTTAATAGTGCTTACCATGTGCCAAATTTGACATGTGCTATGTATACATACAGATACAGGCATAGATATAGATGTAGGTACAGATATAAATATAGATACAGATTACTGAGTGGCAGAAAAGATCATAATTATGTCTTGGGTGTGGAATCACAGCCTAGAGCTCTCCCCACCCTAGAACTGCCAGTCTTGGCTCAGCTCGCTCATGCGGACTCACGTCTTCACGTGAAACACATACGGGGTGGGCCAGACTAGCTTTGCACTTATGAGTACCCAAAACAGTTTATTCTTGTATTATCATTTATTAATTATTGTATTAATTTGTACTACTATAAATCTACTTTTGCCCACCCCTGCATTTTCCTACTGTAAAATTTACCCTCTGCCCTCACATCCATCAAAATCATGCTCCTTCTTTCCTCAGCTAAGGAGAAGTGAGGGCTCAGGGAGAAGTTGTAGTTGCAGAAGCTCTCTGGACTTTCCAGGTGATAACCACCAATTCCGCAGTGTCTCTCAGCACCAACATCTAATTCTCTGATTTTCCAGACACTTACCGGGTGTCCAACAATTCAATTCAATACTGATACTGTCTACCAGGAGTTAGCATCAGATCCCACAAGTTAGAGGGCCTTGATCCCCCACGACTGTCACCATCAGATGTCAGTCACAAGTCTGTCCTGAGCTCCCTGTACTCCTGACCAATTGCTATAAATTGAGGATTTGCACAACCCCATCCTCGGTTTTGAAAACTTGTTAGAACAGCTCATGGAACTGAGGGAAATACTTTATTTATGTTTGCTGCTGTATTTATAAAAGATACAACTCAGACATAGTCAAATGGAAGAGATGAACAGATCAAGGAATGCAGGTGGCATGGAGCTCCCACATCCCCTCTGGGTGTGTCACCCACCCAGCACCTTGATCCGTTCACCAACCCGGAAGCTAAATGATGACCAAACATACAACCAGTACCAATGGGAGAGACGGGAGCAGCATTTCCCAAATTGTGCTCCCACAAAATGCCCTCCCATGGGAAGCTCCCCCAAAAAAGAGATTCTGCAGAATTGAGGAAAGGCTGCATGCTGTGTTGGCCTCCTAGATACTCGTGTTAACATGTTAATGGCTCTGAAAAGTAAAAAAAATTGAAAAACTTACCCAAAGATACCCACACTAAACTGACTAGAGAATCCTTATTTCTCATCAATACCTCTTAAAATAATGCTTGACTTGAACGCTCCTCCAGATAACACACACCCTTTTCTCAAAGTCTCTATACACATTATTGAACGTAAGAGTTGAGCTGATGATATTTCAGGACCTCAATGATAGAAATGAAGTAGTCAGAGTAGCGAGGTAGAGAAACTATCTCCGGGGAACCCAGCCTTGCAGAAAATCACATCATGACTGCACTTCACCAGGTATTTCACACACGTAGTGGGACTGCAATTCTCTGACCCTTTAATGTTATTCATGGGACATGCTCTGGCCAATTACATGAGTGGAAGTATCAGGTGACTCTTCCAGAAATTTTAAAAGCTAGTATTTAAGTGACCACATTCTTTTCACATTATCAAGGTGATTGTGGAAGCCCATGCTGAGATGCAGCCTCCATCAGCCTGGTCTTTATGGACTATGATGAGCAGAGTCCCTTTTATGAGCCATGATAGACATGTAGCCAGAGAGAGAAATGGATCTTTGTTATTGTAATCCAGTGGGATTAGGTGTTGTTTGTTATCCCAGCCTAAATGATTCTAATACATACTACCAACATTATTTGACTACCTACATTATTTCATTTGTACCTCGTCCAGTCCCTATTTCTCCCCATTCCTCTGAGGTTCCACCACCACCCATGGACTGAGTTCACCCTAAACAAAATTGCTCTTTATAAGAATGTGCATAAGAGAACCTTTTAATACTCAAAAACTCACCACTCTCCATTCAAGGCTTCTGCCACTGTGTGGGATGAATTAGCCTCAATAGTTTAGAAAGATTCATGCCTAATTTTATTGAAGAGTAAAATCAGTACATTCCCTTTGTAGATGGTATGACTGAATAATTCATTGAAAGCTTCATTATCTATAATTGTGATAACACACACTTTAAAATAAAGTATTGCACATATCAAATATCCCTGATACATTTTCGAGCAAATATGTGCACATATGTAATCAGCTGTGGTAATCAACTGCACATCAACAAAGAATCGGAGTGTTTTAGGAGCGTAAAGATGCTGTTCCAGTGAACAATCATTTGGCAGTGTGGCTTATTTTAATAGGCGCATCACTTTGAAATAAGTCTTCACCATCTGCTTCAGCCTCTAATTACAAATGCAACAAGAACATAATTCACAACTGCATCATTAAAAAGTAAGACATAAGGGGTTTAATGCATGCCTATGTCCTTTTTTAATGCAGCAGACATCCATTCATCTCCTCTTATGTTTCAGACACAAAATTCATGATAAAACTTTCTTTCTTTCATGTTTGAAATTTCCCAGAGAGTAGAGTGTTTCAGAAGACAACAGGAAGTTCACATAAGGGTGCTAGTTTTCAAAAATATTCACAGACTATAATCCTATTGACATAAGACTGACCTGTGAACATTGTTTTTCATATGCCAAAAAAAAAAACCTCTCTTCAAACAATTTACAAATGAAGATAAGAAAAAAATCTATTCAGCAAGGACTACAGATAATGCAATTTAATCTGACTGATATAAATAGCTTGGAAATTCATTTCCAGTCTAGATGTCCATAACAAACTAACCTTTTAGAAAGCCACTTCCCAAATGCTGCACAGAACTAGCTTGATGAGCTCAGCCTCTGCTAGACACATAATTAATATAAGAATGCATAGTATTAAAGCATCTTGTTTAAGGTCACTTCTCCATTTTTTTCCCTCCAGGTCAAACACTGATTATTCAAAGACTACTGGAGAAAGGTGCCATAGCATTAACTGTCGGTTTAGAAGTCTGGACCTGCAATACTGATACTTCGCCCGAAATAGTGTATTCCTACCAGATGGATGAGGTCATGGCTATGACGTAAATAGCAATGTTATCAAATAAAAAGTCTAATATACTCAATTATGCTTAAGTATAAAATTATCATCATTACTCCCTTTTACTTGATAAAGCATAAAAATACTCTTTTATTACTAGTCACTATAGGAAACTCAGAATTATGTGGAAAGAAAAAACAAACAAATTGTGTGTTTGTGTGTGTGTGTATGAATAAATATACTCATAGGTTCTTTTGGAAGTTCCTAATTCTCAATAAATAGCAGGAATAGCTTAATACAGAACTTGTAGATTTTTCTTGTCTATCAGCATCATCACCACAATGCTTGCTATTTTTTTAAGTGAGATATGTGACTATTTTCTAAGCTAAGCACAGGAAAAAATATTGATTGCCTTCCCGGTGTGGTACCATAACATGTGCAGAGCTTTATGATTTCACCAGGTAGTCTATTGCATAGAATTCAACCGGTAACAAATAGGTAATTCTCCTGTATTCCTCATTTTAAAACACAAGACAAATATATTCTTACCACAAAGTTATATTAAAGAAGTATGAAGAATAATACATGATCATATCTCATACCATACACAAAACTTAACTTAAAATAGATTAAAGGCTTGAATTAAGACCTGAAATCATAAAACTCCTCGAGGAAAACATAGTAAACTCCTTGACATCAGTCTTGACAATTATTTTTTGGATTTGACACCAAAAGCAAAGGCAACAAAAGTGAAAATAAGTAAGTGAGACTATATCACACTTAAAAGTTCTGCACAGCTAAGGAAATCATCAACAAAATAAAAAGGCAACCTACTCAATTGGAAAAACATTTGCAAATTATATATCTGATAAGGGGTTAATATCCAAAATATATAAAGAGCTTATAGGACCCAATAGCAAAAAAATCCGATTTTAAAAATCTGCAGAGGATCTGAATAGGCATTTTTGCAAAGACAACATACAGATGGCCAACAAGCGTATGCCAAGATGCTTACATCACTAATAATCAGAAAAATGCAAATCAAAACCACGATGAGATATCATTTCCCATTTGCTAAAATAACTATCATCAAAAAGACAAGAGACAACAAATGCTGGCAAGGATGTGGAGAACAGGAACCCTTGCGCGCTACTGGTACGAATGCCAATTGGTACAGCCACTATGGAAAACAGTACGGAGGTTCCTCAAACAATTCTAAGAAGAACTGCTATGTGGTCCAGTAATTCTGCTTCTGGAGAGTTATCCGAAGAAAATGAAAAACTACCTTGAAAAGATATCTGCACCCCCATGTTCATCATAGCCTCATTTGCAATAGCCAAGATACGGAAACAACCTAAGTGTCTATTGGTAGATAAAGAAAATGTGTTATATATGAGGAAATATGTAAAACAAAATAAAATCTTGCCATGTGCAACAATGTGGATAGACCTTGAGGGCGTTAAGTGAAATAAATCAGACAGACAGAAAAATACAAAAACTATGATTTCACTTATGTATGGAATTTAAATGATAAATAATAATAATAATGTAAAAACTAGGGGAAAACACAGGCACATAGATACAGAGAACAAACTGGTGGTCGCTGCAGGCGGGGAGTGGGAGGTGGACAAAGTGGGTGAGGAGAGCCGAGGAGTGCAAACTTCTAGTTGTGAATGGATGAAACCCAGGGAAGTAATGTACAACATAGCGACTATAAGTGATAATGCTATATCGTAGATTTGGAAGTTGACAAGAGAATGGATCTTAAAAGCTCTCATTATGCCCTGGCTGGTGTGGCTCAGTGGATTGAGCACCAGCCTGTGAACCAAAGGGTTGCAGGTTCAATTCCCAGTCAGGGCACATGCCTGGGTTGCTGGCCAGGATCCCAGTAGAGGGTGCATGAAAAGCAACCCCACATTGCTATTTCTCTCCCTCCTTCTCTCTCCCTTCCCCTCTATTTAAAAATAAATAAATAAATAAAATATTTTTTTAAAAAAGCTCTCATTACAAGAAAAAAAAATCTGTAAATAGGTTTGGTAAAAAAAAATAAATAAATAAGAACAAAAGAAAAAGAAAAAAAGATATGCTATATAATCTGTATCTAACTGTAGGCCAAGATATAGCCACCAGTAGCTTAGAATTTCTGGTATTTCAGTTTGAAAAATCCATGAAATCACTCACAACCATCCACTGATGGTTTAGTATTACTTTTCTAAGAGGTTAGCTTGGGATACACTCACTGTTACATTCAGTCTGCTAGCATTTCTCAAGGTTCAATGAACTCTATGACTTAGAAACGACCCAAATTCCCTTTCAAGTCCTCTTTGATTAACAGCATTCTCCCACTTGCTAGATATTTTGCTTCTTTCCTCTGGGATGCCATGGTCTCTTCCTACATCACTGCTTCTTGCATGATGCCCACACACTAGGAGCAGAAAAATCCGAGTAACTCTTGCATTCATCAAGGGAGGTCAATCTCAACCTATTGTTGACAGCTGCCATCTTGTTTCCATTCACTCTAATGACTCTTCCCGCCCCGATCAGAGCCACTTCCTGTCCTCTGGGGTGCTCCGGGGGTCCTGTCTTCCTGTTCTGTCTCCCTCTCCATTCCTCTGTTGCAGACTTGTGGCCCTAGCAATCACAATCGGTAATATGATTTTCTGCATCTTTTTTTTATCATATATAAGGCTCTCTTCAAAGATTCTTTGCCTACATAACCTATAGGTTTTCTCTCATAAAACCAATAGTTACATTTTTGGTATCACAATGGATCATTCTCTCCCCTATACAGTGTAAACTTCTATTATTCTAAATTTAAAACAATGATCCTTAATAGCCATCACAATGGCCATTTTATTCAGAGAATTTTACATACATAAAACTAATGCCTAAAAAATATTGGTGCTACAAAACCTATGTCATAAGAACACAACAATTTTTAAAATATTTAAACAAAACTAAAAATTTTAATAGCGAGATATAAAGTGACTTCCCAACAAGGCCTGATCATTCCATTTTCCAAATTGCATAATTTCTTGTTCTTATTGAAGAGCAAAGAATCATAGAAATATGGGCTAAAAAGGTATTCCAGAGAGAAAAAGCTCCTAATTCATCCTCGTGTCTTCCGTCAGAAAGGAATACACTTAAACTACCTTAGAATGATAGCTCTCTACTACACCTTCATCCAGAAACTTTAGAGAGGGCTCCTCAGAAACCCCCACCACATACACACAAATACACAAACATCCCTACACTCCACCTGCGACCCCTCTCCCTCACCACCCTGCCTTCTGGTAATGCATTCCAGTCTCCCTTATCCCCCTTGGGGTAAGAAGTTCTTTCAAAACTCCCTGAAGTATTCTCAGATCTTCCCTTTTTATTGGTGGAAAAGGAAAACAGCTCTCCATTCTTCAGTAAATCGCCTTTCCTGAACTTTAAGATGTATTGACTAAGTTCCCCTACCTGTATCCTCCCTGGTTAAATAATATAAATGTTTCATCTTATCACTATTTTAATTTCACTGATATTATTTGGTCAGCATCAATCCTTTTCCTTAGAAATTTTATAAAAATATTGTTTAAGTCAGGTAGGGTTTTTTTGGCCATATCTAATTTTAACGGTTATGGCTTCTGCCATCTTGAGTTTTCTTTATTTCCACAAAGTTCAATTTTCCCAGATCAGATTTTGCACGTCTAAATTTTGTCAAGAAGATTTAATTTTGCCATCAATTTCTTAGCCAATAACAATTTCTACTGTGAGCCGTTTTAGTCGTTGTCAGTTTTATTTTGTTGCGATCGGTTCTACTAGTAATAGTCATTACGAATTTGATAAAAGAAAGATAGCTCGTGTTATTTCTTAGCTAACCCATAAGAAAATTGTCAGCAGTTTTTGTCAGACAGAAATCCAGGCAAAAAAGCAGGATATAAACAAGAGAGAGACATGAGGCAAAGGAGAGACCCACAGGAAGTGTAAATAAACAACCACAGTAAGCAAAACCAAGAGAGATGCTACAGCAGTTTTATTGTATTAACAGCTCAGTGCAAGCTGTTGTCAAAACGGTGGAATCTAAACCCACAGCTCTGTACAGGTTTTCAGCTACTGTCCAGTGTCATAAAATTATGTTTTAAGTTCTAAGAACTGAACTTGAATAATATACTCTCCTAATAGCTTGATCAGTGCTCTTTGAAGAGGAGAATTTGGTCATGGTTTGTTCAGTTGTCCATTTGTTCACCTATTCATACATAAATATGAGACATTCAGCTCTCAGTGTGCCAGGTGCAGGGCTAAGTATCGAAGAGATGGGGGTATGTGGGACAACCCAAGCCTCTGACTGTTCTTGGGGGCAAGAAGGCCATGCATGTATGACAAATACATAAGATACATGCCAACTGGGATCAATGGTTTGAAGGAATAATTTGGTGATGAGGCCGAGTCAATGGGAGGCAAAGCCTCTGGGAGGAAGTGACATTGGAGTTGAGACCTGAAGGTAAGACACACGGCACTGGGAAATGAGCCCCACAGATGAAGGGAACAGAGAGACAGGGAAGGGCACTTAGAGAACAGAGAGAAAGGAGGTGGGCATGTTCAGACACTGGTGAATAAGTAAAATATTCCAGAAAAGAGACCATCCTCTGACAAGTATAAATGAGCAAACAAACAGTTTATTTTTAATAAAATTAAACTCTCAATGTTGGATATAAATATTGGAATACAGAGGTCAGAAACATTAATTCCACTATTCAATTCACCACTAAACTGGTATTCAAATCATCTTGAGTACTCAAAACCAAATATGTATAAGTATGCAAGTCATATTTCATATTAACAAGTCTAAGATTACATTTTTGAGGGATAATTGGAGGTCTGCTCTTGCTCAAAGTTCCTGAAACATAATTTTCCCTATTGGTTTAACCCAGTACGCAAAGCCCCGAGGAATATTTCAGCAACAAAGACCTTCCCCATCAAACACAGGAAGAAAACTAACTTCATTTCCTCCTGTTCCTTCCTGCCACAAATCTACCTTCATATCAGAAGATAAACTGACCCCCAAACACAGGTGTAATTCAATATTCTATTTCAAATGCCATCTGATTTGAAACCCAAGTAATTAACAGCTCACTAGGGACCCTATTGAAATAAAACCAACTTTGATCCTATTCCCAAATCCCTTGCCAAATGGATGGGCAACTCAAATCCCTCTGCTTTGGCATTGATTGCAGTGAATAACTATATCAGAAGAACACTGTATGTGAAAGAGCAGGTAACAAGGAGGGTGTGTCTTTCGGCTTGATTATTAGAGGAGCTACGTGAGTGTTGGGATGGGATAAATATTGACATGCACAATTATTCTCCATCCTGAACTAAGCCAGCACGTTGGCTCTCTTCTCTGGCATCTTGGGGGAACAGAGGCATGTGAGTGAGATGTGATGCATCTTCAAGAAACAAACCTGTGGTTCTCCTATTACATCCCAGAGAGGAGCCATATTTTAGTTCCAACATAAACAGAGAATGAATGGCCGTCTGGTCCAGTGGGTGACTTTACACAAACTACATGAATATAAACCGAAGAGTTTTCAATCACTTGTTCCTCTTACGTTCCAACACTTTGATTATCTACAGCAGTTTACATAGTGTAGTCTGAACAAAAGATCAGCTTATTGTTACAGAAGTCACTTGCATAAGGCCAAGGAGTCCCTGGGGAATCACCTTGAAATAGATTAAGTTGGAGACATAACTGACGCCATTGGTACCTGCAACACAATAAGAGTGGCTCCCTGTTGGACTCCTACTTCCTTCCAGGCACCATGCCATTGACCCCAGCTGTTTTCCTGCAGCTCCTGCAGCTTACAGCGCCAGGACTAGAGTCAGGAACCTGATTTTCGGTCCCAGCTCTGTTGCTACCTAGTCTATGACTTTGCACAGGTCATGGTGCCCTCTCTGAGCCTCACTTTCTTCTGCTACAAAATGGAGAGTATAAAACCTACCCCAAAGAGCCATTGTGAGGGTGAATTGAAATTTTTTTAAATATAAAGAATTGTAAACAATAAAGTTTTACATAAGTATAGTATGTAATCATTATCAATTATTGTTTATGAAACATCTACAAATTGCCAAGTAGTGAGCTACATCCTTTACAAATATTATCTCTAGTCCCCACACAGCCTGATGAGTAAGTATCGTCCCCACTTTCCAGACAAGAAAATGGATGCGCAGAGAGGAGAAATATGTTGCTGGAGGTTTAGCTGGAATAAAAGTCCCTGTCAAAATATTCAGCAAAATATTCTCGGAGACTATACCCGAAAAAGGTAAATTTGCGTAGAAACACCCATTGTCTTCCAATTTTATTTTTAAGTTCTAGAAATAATCTGCAAGTGTTATATACATATATATGATCACAATGTGTACATACAAAATCAACGTATATTGTAAGAAATGCGTTAAGCTGCCAATCACATATAAACAAAGTAAAACTTGTGCATAGGGAGTGCAAAGTCATTGAGTACATTTGTGTCTCCCAACGCTCCAAGAACCTGTAGAGCCTGATTAAGTAAAATTAGCATGTGCCAAGGTCAAGAAGGTGAGCCACTGGGGTTGTAAATTGCCCTAAGGTGTCAAAGGGACAGCAGCTCCTGGGCGATATATGGTACCTTCCCATCTGCTGGGGATAGTCATTACTTTTCAAATGTGCTCAGTCCTTTTTAGGCTGGGTAACGGCACAATTGAACTGGGTGATAACTTCTGCCCAGTTGCTCCCACAGTCCCTATAGAGTTTAACAACTTGTTTCACTTTCTCTTTCAGAACTCCCAAGGTCTAAGTGAATTTAGATCAGAAAGAAAATGGAAGGTGCAAGTAAATTGTATCATTCTGGAGATGCATCTGTAGCTATCTAGATGCTCATCGCAGTTCCATGGATTACTGACCATCTGTATTAGATGGTCTACCTAGTGTTGGGGAAACAAACATGCCCTAAAGTCTCGGGGGCTGAATACAGAAATGTGTACTTTCTGTTTACGCAAAGTTCTCCTCTGGTTGGGCATTTCTCCAAGGTAGCTATCGTATTATTATTATCATTATTATTTATTATTATTATTATTATTATTTTGGTGGCTCTGCCATCTCAACATCCACAGAGTACAACACAGCAAAGAAGAAAGGGACAAGGTCATACAGACCGTGTCACTGGTTCAGATTAGAAATGACACATGTCACTTTTACTCCTTTCACTGGCGGAACAAAGGTACATGGCCCTTCCTAACTGCAAGAGGAGGGGAAGTCTCTCATGCTCTTGAAGGAGGAGGGGAGAGCCAGCGGGAGCCTGTCTGTATTATTCCGTATCATTCCGTATGCAAAGGCACTGTGCTAGGTGTGGGGATTTGAGGATAAATTAGACCCGGTCCCTGCTCATGAAGGGCTTGCATCCTTATAGAGGAGACCAGACTTACAGAGCTGGCCATGAAACAGGCACACAATGATTTGTACTCTAATTCAGCGATAAATCTGGGGTTTAGAGAGTGCCAATGAAGGAACAACTAATTACAACAGGGACTAAGAGAAGATTTAACAGAAGAGGTGGTATTTGAGTGGAAATGAAACTGATTTTTACATGTCACTCAGCAAAGTACATCAGGACAATAGCTGAGAAAAGAAAGGCAGCGCGGGGTGCTACAAGAGCTCCCGAGCCCTTCCCCAGGTGGCCCCCAACAGCAGAGGACGCGAGGAGGAATCCCGAAGCTGCCTGACCCCTCTCACCTCCGCGAGAAGCCCTGTGTTGATACCACAGATGCGTGTACCTTACACAGCTCTTTGTTTTAAGACAAATAATACCATTTCTTCCATAACCTTCAAGTAAAAATACTGAATTAACCTCATTTGTCCCTGATTTCTTCTGCCCCTAGCATAACTCTCTGTGCCCCCCGCAGGTCCATAGACTCATCTGTGCAAAGCACTGAATTGGAAGTAATCTGGAACCGAGAGGCTGACATCATGGCCCTGACTCTGCCAAGAACAATCTGTGCAGCCTTCAGAGGGGTCACTTTACTTCTCTTCACCTCAGTTTGTCCAGCTGTAAAATGAGATGAATAGATCCTATTGTCAAAGTCTCTTTCTGTATGTATGTGTGTGTATATATGCATAGATGTATCTGTAATGATAGTGTAACCTCAAAAATGTATGCAGCACATGATAAAAACCCACCAGCAGTAGAGGTGGATGCTGTGACTGATCTCCCTAGGCCTCTAGGCCACCACATGCTCAGTTAGAGGGGCCACAACCTAAAAACTGTGTCCTCAGAGTCTCCCCCAGTGAGGCTTCTGCAGGAAGCACGGCTGCACGTCTATAAAGTTTTAAAGTCAGGAGGGAGGTGGCAACCAGCTTCCTGCTCTCTCGGCTGCTTTCCTCCTGGCAAACACCATCCAGGAAACGTGAAGTTTTTCTACAGCAGCATTGGAGGGTCCATCCTCCAGCTTACTAAACATGATCAAGAGGCAGTGATGGCCGCTTCCTGCTTCCAGCTTCCTAATTCTTGGATCATAAATGTGTGATGTGCTCTTGAACACACCAACAGCTGTAGCTACAGTGATGCGCTCTTCCTCCCTGGAGGGTCAGTTCCATGTTTATCTGGGAGTCATTTCTGAGAATCCAGCCTAGTAGTGCCTGCTCAGGGGCCTTTAGAAGCACTTCATTCCCTCCACAGAGTGCCCTCCTGTTTAAAATACCTCTAGCAGTCTCTGTCTAATCCACTGCTTAAATACTTCTAAGCCTTCCTGAACCTTCTTAACCTCAAACTCCCCGTGTGTGAAGGACAGCAAACAAAGTGGGTTTGGCTCCTGAAAGGTGTCTGGGCCACCTCAGGAGCCAACCTCAGATCTCAGAGATCCGCTCTCATTCCATCAAGCAACATGAACAAGGAAGGGCCTCAGTGGGTTATGAAGAAGTGAGGAGAAGGATCTCCCACAGCATGGCTCCAGCAGAACTCCCCACTCACATGGAAAGGGAGCAGGGCACCTATGGGCAGAGTGAGACTGTGAACAGAGGAGAATCTGTCCTAGATGCCCATCCCTGTTCTTAGTCTGTCCAAGGATTGTTACCCGCAATCATCAGGAAGTACCTTTCTCACGTTCTTAGACATTCATCTCAGTTGGATATTAATACATCCTGAAATGAAAGGACCCACGAAAATGGAGGATGGAGTTTTGTCACTGGAGACAATAGCTAACTAACATTTTTTCTTTAAAAAGAAAGCTGAGAATGTACAGGAATGGCAGAAATGCTAGCACATGGTCAATGGGCAGCGTTGTCTCTAAGAACCAGCCTGTGCTGAAGACGGAGCCACAGAGACTCAAAACTAGGGGAAAGCACTGAAAAAAGAACACCGGTGCAGGGCCACGCTGGGGTCCTGAGGCCGCAGGAGATGTCAAGGCTCCAGACCCCACGGCCCATAGAAACAGAGCTGCCAGCCAGTGTCCCATAGATTACTGTCCTCGGTGAGACTGAGCAGAGCACATAGGATTCATGAGGAGACTAAGAAAAACACCTGTCCCCATGGTAGTGACAGTGAATGATTGGGGGTGATGTCCAAAAGACTGTAAGCGTATGAGAGTTTAGTCCCCGTTTGCAATCTGCCAAGGAAATAGTGTAGTAGTTTCCATAAAGTAACCTCTTCATTTCTAATTTCCCAGGACTTTTTCAATGAGATTGGTAGGGTGCATTCTTCCTCACCCAACTAAAAGCACAGTTCTATCTGGAAAAGCTGCCTCTGAAACAAAGCAGAACACTGGCCCGGCCAAGCCAAAGGGCAACAGTTGCTCTTCGTCCAGGCGGCAGCCACTCTGTTCACTACCTGATGGTTTCGAGCACCTCCAGAAGCTCTGTGCACGGGGGAGCTGCTGGGGAACCTGCAGATGAAAGCTCAGAGGGTTCAGGTTTCCGCAGGCCGCCTTACGCCCTGCACCTCGAACTTTGAATACTGTGGCAGCTCAAGATTATTGCCACTGCTCTAAACTGCTCCAGGCTTAATTTTCAGCCCTTGATTAAGATTTTTTCCAGGTTTTCCATTTCTTCATGGAACATTCCTCCAGATTCCTAGTTACAGGACTTAGGAATCTTCCAACCCCACAGGCCCAGAATTGGCCACCCAGCTCTGTGGTCACTCTGGCCTATCTAGAGCTCCCCTCCACAGCCACCTGCCTGTGGACACCATCGATAACCTCAGTGATTGCCTTTAAGCTGGACCTTAATGCTTTGGGTTCATGAAAAATTTGGCTCAACTCATTTTCCCAAATCCTTTAGAATCTGCTGTTCATAGATGTCCTCTCAGAAAATGCTAAGTGGTTCCAGTGCCCAACCCATTTGTGACCCATCCTGGACACCACGACGGAGCAGAAATGGGGTGCTGAGGGTAAGCATCACCAAGAGCAGAGTCGTATGCCCCCAAGCCTCGCTGTGCAGGAGCACAAATGTATAACGTCAGGACACTTAGCGGAGAAGCAAACCTGTGTGACGCTGGGCTTGGGCAGGTCACTGCGCCTCTCTAGACCTCAGTTCCTGAACTCTAAACCCAGTTTCTTCTGATCGGGCCACATGAGAACAAATGTCCAACCCTGAGTTCTGATATCGCATGATAGCAAAGGAGAGGAGTGGGAAGCATAGGAATGTCTACATTTCCTGTGAAGAGCTTCTAGGAACCTGTTTATGAACCTGTCAGTAGTCACATCAGACAAACTGGAGTAAACCAGGTGAAAACAGAAGCACACCTTCCAGATGAAACAGCAATACCAGTGCCCTGCATTTCTCAAGCATCGCACCCCGTTAAAGCGCTGTGAGTGTGGGTATCTCACCTCATCTGTTGTTCTGTGAGACAGCTGAGGAAACTGCCTGGAGCCTGTGCTTTGGACCCCACGTCCCCAGCGTGCTTCATAGGCAGGAGATCATCAAGATAAAACTCGTATATGTGCTTCTGCTCCAGGTTTCTCCTAGGCTCAGGCCTGCAGTCAAGAGCTCTGGATTATCTTGCTTCCAGAACACGTTCTGTCCTCAAGGGACTACACTCAGTAAGAAGCCCTGCCCTCAGAGTCTCGCCACCTGCGCCCATTAGAGAGGGGGGATTCTCCCTGAACAAAAACCTTCCTGAGGGAGTACAGGACAGAGATTTGAGGGAAGTTTATGTGGTTCCACCCGAGGTCCAGGCTTCGCCCGGAAGCTTAAGAGGGAGACACACATCGAGGTTTTATCTGGGGGGAAACGCAGGCTTGCCTGGGGTCCTTCCCGCGTGGTGCCCCGTCTCCCCCACCTTCTGCATTTCTCTCTCTCACTTTCTATCCCATCTTCTCCTCAGTATTTCCTTCACCTTTTCCCATTTTCTTCTTCTGTCCTCTCCTTCTCAGCCCTTCCTTCCTGTGTTCCTTTTCTCCCCCAAGGAGCTGATAAGCCTGCATTTTAAGCCTAGGTGGCTTTAATAAGGATTAAATGCTTAAAAAACAAAATAATTTGCAACAGGAGCTTTTGCCTGCCGTGGAAATTCTGCTGTTTACTCCTTCTTACCCAGATTCGGCTGGTAGATTATACGTTTGTCTCCCTGTTTTCCTTTCTTAGGGAAGTGCTTAAGCGACCCCGTGCTGCAGTGCACATTTAATTTGTGCGGCCTACCCTGTATTTATCTGTTTATTTTTGCCAAATAATTCCACAGAATTCTCAGTAATTGGCTGGTTAAAATTCTTCTGCTTTAATGAATGTCTAGCCTCTGCGTGTTGATAGAATCATCTTTTGCACATGAAAAAGAAAGGTTAACTCTACATCTAAAATGTTTTCAGACTTCCCCTTATAACCTGCTCTCAGGCAGTCATCTCTTGGCCTTTGGCTTCGCTGGAACAGAAGCTGAGTAAAAAGAACATTATTTTTATTTTCAGAACTCTTCTGGTATGAAGAATTTTTTTTTAATTGTCTGTCCTGGAGCTATTTTTCAAAGTCGTCCATGAAAAAAGGCAGAGAATCCTAGCGTATCACCACAGTCATTCCCTCACGTGCCCACAACCTCTGAGCAGTTCTGTGACAGGTCAGTGGGACTGGGAAAGACAGCATGCCTTAGTCCTGTGAAGTTTTGAACCAGCACGTTGCGATCTTTTCCTAGCCTTATTGTCCCTGAGGGCTTGAAGATGTCTAGTTATAGCGCCCAGGACAGACAGGGTCATCGGACCTCCTGGCCAAGGGCAGGGGCCATCTTCATGGGACAGGCAAAGTTAAACTCCAGCCTATGCAATGAATCTGAGGTGATTCACGACCGTAATTCATAATACAGAACCTTCAGTTCTCAAGTCATTTGTCAAGTGTGCACACGCATATGTGTGTACATGTGAATGCAGTGTATGCACACGCATATGTGTGTACATGTGAATGTGGCATAGAGGTCCCCAGGTGGCAAACAGGGACACCGACAGCCCCATTGCTCCCTGGGAAAAACTTTTAAGCATGGCCACAGCAACCAGTGGAACCGCAAATGTCTCCATGTCAACACTGAGTTTTCTGAAATTGCACAAGCGGAGTCAATAATTCAAAAAGCATCAAACCAATAAATACATACTGACCAGTTATAGTAGAATGACCACTTCTGAAAATAAATGCCCATGCTAGCTCAATCTATAGTTTTCACCTGTCACTGTTAGAGCCATATAGTTTTTCATTCTAAAACTACTCAAAGATTTTGAATGCAGCATTTTCTACCCTCTCGAATTGCTGTTTCCTAGTTAAAAAAAAAATTCCAAATACACATCCTCCAACAAGCAGATTTGATTTTTTTTATTACACTCCTAAAAGGTGCTATTTCTACGTGTGGCATCCTAACGAGATCAATGCCTTGCATTCGAGCCCCCCACTTCCATCTATAGACGACTTTCATACTTATTACCTCATTATTATTTTGATCCACACAACAAGCAGATACTGCCATCTCCTTTGCTTCACAGATACTTAGTCTGAGAGTTGGAAAAATCTAGGGCACACGCCCAGAGGCTCAGAACTAGTGATGGCAAAGCTGATATCACATCCCAGTCTCCCTGACTCGGAGTCCAGCTCCCCCTTCCACCCTCCGCCACACCTCTCTGAATAAACATCGGGACGAAACAGAGCTTCTGGCAATGAGAGCGAAGCAACCTCTGGCTTCAAATCACCTTCAAGGGCTCTCTCTCCTCTGCCTTTCTTCTCACTCGCTCTCAAAATGGCCACACATCCCAAAAATGAGCCAGCACAGCACAGAGAGGACTTTATACCATCTGAAAGACATCGATACAGTTATGGAGGTGCAGTGAAGAGAAGCGACTTACCTCCTCACCTCTCAGGTCCTCCCAGCTGTGATTCACGTTCCCAAGGCTGCATCACAAGCCTAAGATCAGACCTTGAGCCTCCTGCAGAGGAGACAGCTCATCTTCTTTCCAAAGCAGGTTATAAATCTATAGAAATCAAAGATCAGAGAAAAAAAACAAAGGTTTTGATCACTAAATTATCCAATGAGCATGGCTGACCATCTCCCCACATTTGTAGAGAGATAGGAAATATATATTTTCCCCTGCTCTTTACCCAGTATGTCAAAGGTAATAGTCAACGCAGCTTGGTAATAATTACCATTTATGCATATATGGTACATAGAAATAAGAGATATCATCAAAAACTAAAGAAGCAACTGTTGACAGCTACATATGGACAGAAAGGGATAAAAATGAATTGAGGGAAAGAAAAGTCATGTCCTAAAATATTGAGGGGATGACAGAAGAATATCAGGGTGTCAGCTGAGATGACAAGTCACTTGAGTCTAAGGTTGATGTGTAAATGCAACTTCCTGCTGTTTTTTCCTCACCATCTGCTTCAGAGCTGCTGGGAATTCTCCACAGTCATGCTAAACGCCAGAGTCATTCTATTTTCTCTGAATCCTGGCTCTCCCAAGAATCTGGGACTTTATTGTACTCCATATGAAAATAAAGCAGTGGTTAATGTTTAATATCATGTGAATAGATTAGTCTGAAATGCTCTGGTGGTGAGAAAAACCTAACCACTAACTCAAAGCCAGCTGAAATGTAACAGACACACTTGCCAAGGGGAGTCCAGAGGAGGAGCTGGCTCATGGAATATGAGCACTTGAACATTTTCATTAGCTTACTCTCCCTTTCTCTCTCTTTCTCTCTCTCTCCCCCACCTCACCGCTACTCCTCATCATGGGTCGCTCTCATTCTCTCCTTATAGCCTGTCTCCTCCATGAACGAGGGCCCGGAGAGTCCTAGGAAAGGTAGTTAGACAACTCCAGGTTTATACCACCTCAGCTAACAACCTGAGAGGGGAAGAGAGTGTGTCCACACATAAAATCCCATGGAAAAATTCTCATTGACTTAGTTTGAGTCTCAAACCCATCCCTGGGCTACTCACCAAAGCCAAGGGGATGGGGCAATGGGGTACTATGATTAATCAGGTCTAGGTCACATGACCACCTCTGTGCACTATGGTTACTCAGTTGTCTACCCCACCTGAATCAAATAAAATAGTATAACGAAAACTTCCCCCACCCTCCCATTTATAAGAGTAAATGATGGTATTAAAATAAGAGTTGAATGAAGGAATTCAGAGAAAAACAAATGTCTTCTACAAGGCAGTCAAAATGTGGGTCATCCTGACTATGCAATTCACACTTGCTAACAGAAAATCAAGGACCAATAAGCTCATGTGGCTTCAACGTCCACTATGGTCACATGATCCATGTCTTTCACTACCCATTAAGAAAAATCCAAGATATTGTTCAGTTCAACGTCTGGCGAAAACTAAAAGTTACCAAATTTTAATAAATCTCTGTAAATCAGATTATTCTCCAGTCTACAAGTCCTCATAAACGTCCTTCATGGATGCATTGGGAAGGCTGAACTCTGAAACCACCATTTAAGATGCATGTTTTTGTTTAGAGAGTGGAGGTGAGCCCTTATAGCTAAGGGAGTGTTATCATTTGCTGCTGCGGTGCAAACAAACCAGGCTAGAAGCAAAGCTGAGGCTCTGGTGGGTGGGGGTGGTGCACAGAGAGGAAGTCAAAGAGCCCTTGCTTTCCTAGATCACATTCTTCATAAGTTGCCCTTTGAAACAATTTTAAAGGTAATAAATTAGTTATAAGACTATGATGAAAATAAAGTCAAAGAGTTAAAGCAAGCCCTAAGACACAAAGAAAGTAATCAAAGGCTGCCATCGACTTAATATACCGGTCTCCAGAGAACTGATAGCCCAGGCCTCCCATCCCAGGCCTCACCCCCTGCCTTTAGAAGGAGCTGTTTAGTCCTCTGAACTGAGCCTGTGTGGGTGCCAGAGAGTGAAATCGAGCATTAAGACCATTATTTGGAAACTAGAGGGGGAACACACACAGAAAAGAAAACCTAGGAAAATTCCATTCATTTGAATTAATTGAGATGAGCATTTATTTTTTGTTTAAATTGACCCTGTAATTGTTTCTACTTTTTCCCCCCATGAGGGATATAGACACATAACCTCAAGGGCTAGTCCATTTATAGTAAGAAAGAATTCAGCGCGGCCGAGACGCCCTGTGTCATTCACCCATGCAGGTCAGAGAATTGATTCTCTCGCAGAGACCAGCCATATGGATTGATTTAGCAACATTTCGCTGGCTGCCTGGAGACGCGGCTTGAGTCATCCTGTATAAATTACTTAACTCTCCACCACAAAGAGAAAAAAAAATTGTTTTCTTGCACAGCAGTAGCAATTAATGTTCAACATGTTTATGGGGTTTAATAATATACAGCCCTGTACCAATCTCTGTAGGCAATACCATTATCTTGAGAGAGAAACTTAGGAGGTGTCATCAGCATACAAGACACGGATGATGGATTCATCAATAACTGAGCCTGGCCTTATTACAGCAAACAAATTCGACATCATGGAATATATTGCCGTATAGACAGGACTTTCTTCTCTTCAAGTATATGTCATAATTAATAGCGGTGACCTCTTGGCAATGCTGAAAGACAGCTTGCAGTTAGCAGGCTTCCTCTCCTTTGAGTGCCTGCACACATCAGAGGTTGGCTGTCCAAGACCTGGCCCAGCTCAGCTGAAGGGAGCAAAGTCTAGACAACATCTTCCCAGGAAAGTGCTTGCCAGAAAGATCAACCACTTCTTCATCTATCGCATATTTCATTCCAGAGGAATGCAAAAAGGAAAGCGATGAGTCGCCAACAAGTATTTATTGGGTCACTTCTGTGTGCCAGGTACTGTTCTAGGGCAAAGAATAAGACCGAAGGAACCCCCTCCTCACTCTGTGGGTGGAAAATGACAATATGCATATAAACAAACAGACACTTTTTAAATTCTGATAGGTAGCATGCTGAAGATAAAATGAAGTGCTCTCGAATCCATGTATTTTTAAATGGCAAATAGGGATTTCAACAATAGGAGATATTTTATGTATTCAGCATCCATGTGATTAAATAATCAACAATGTAAACAAGATTCAGTTACTTTTATACTTTTTCTTCCCTGAATTTTAAAAATATGATGCCAGTCTGGAGAGGAATGGGTATTGTTTATGACTTAGTCATTTCAAAAGAGTTACCTTTTTAAAAAGAATTACTGTGGAGCCCACAAGAGCCCAGATTAACCCCCACCCCAAAACAGTGGATTGTCCAATACTAAAAAATGTACAAAACTAAAGAAATAGAGATTCTCCTAGATTTTTCAAACACTAGTTATAATACAGAAAGCAGTGGCAGGCCACATTGGAATCATAGCTTAACTAACAATCTGTCTCCATGTAGGTTGAGTCATCTATGGAACATAAGGTTGGCACAACATTTCATTGCCTCAGAAGTTTTATCTCTGGAGTATGATATAGATGATGTCTCTACAGACAAAGGTTTATTTGTAAGGCAATTGTCCATAAAAAATTCCTTTCAGATGAAATACATACATAGTTCAGACAAAAGTTCCCTCCTACAAGAATCCTCTGGAATCTTCCTTCCATTATTCACTCTAATTTTAGACATCACCTTGCCCCATGTACACAGGATGTAAGAATATTCTAACCAGGTGTCGTGGTTCTGAATCCCTTCATGGCAGTAAAAGGGGACGGTTGGATTGCTATGAAGTGTGCCCCTGTACAGGTCACTTACCTGCACTGACTTACTCTTCTCTGTCCCCCCTGACAGTGCCACTCTCGCTCCAGTACATTGTAGTGTCCTTCTTGAGTGGGAAAGAAGGGCTGTGCACTGGCCACAGCTCACAACCCTGGGCGTGTTTGTGACGCTCATGGGGGGGGGGGGGTGATCTGCAAACCACCATCATCTCTTATGCATGCCCAGCCAAAAGCCAGCCATGAACAACGGCACTAAGTAAATACTGATCAAAGGAGTAAATGGTGACACATATGGTACTTTAGGTAGTTTTTCTTTCTACCTCCCACTGCTTCCCAGAGTGAGGTGGTCCCACAGGCCTGTTCATCCTCAGACCCTTTCATCGCCCTTCCCCTGCTCTGCATCAAAGAGAGGCTTCCCTCCACCGGTTGCATCACTAGGCTGACTTCCAACTGGAGTCAGCCAGTGAGAGCAAAGGGCAGAAGAATGCAGGGCACAGGTGGGGGAGAAACCAGGCATAGCTCTCCCTGTCCTTCCGCCTTGGGAACCATCTTTGGCAGTAGAGTTCCAGCTCTCTGCCACCAGGCCCTCTTGGGTCCAGCTTCTAGCTGGTAGCAACGTCTGCTGCTGCTACTTACTGCTTTGCCTCATTGTCCCCTGTTCTGAGCTTTTCAGTCATCTGTGTGAGGAATTCCCCATATTAAAAGTCCTCTGTTTTTAATCATCAGAGTCGTTTCTGGGTTTTTCTCTCTTTTTTTCTTTTTCTTTTTTTGGTTGTACACTAATTGACACAGAGAGTTCTCAAGAATTCAGTTCAGTTCATCCTGAGCACTACTGTATACCAAGCATTGTGCTATGATGCAAAAGATACTGTGTCTACCACTGAGGAGGCCTGAATCTAGTGAACAAGTCATTTCAAGGTTATGTGACAAGCCTCATAAGAGGCTGAGGCCAGGGAGCCCCAGAAACACCGAGACCGGCACCTTTGTTGGGTCTGGGGCTCGGAGAAGGCTTCCTGGAGGAGATGATGGTTGAACCTTAAGTGATGAGAGACAGCCAGCTGAAAGATGCTGGAAGGACCTGTGTTTCTGGGGTTGGCACCAGGATGGGGAAAGATGGGGCCGGTACAGAATGGAAGCAAGGTGGCCTCACTGGACATCAGGTATGAGACCAGACAATAGGAAGGTGGTACGAGACAAAAGGCAGGTGAGGGGCTAGAATTCCCTTCAGTGCACAGCTAGGAGAAATTGATGATTTTTAAATTGGCGGAACAGCATGGTCACATTCACCATTTATAATCCAGACGATCACTTGGGCCACCCTGTAATAAATGGCAGCTTGAAAAAAAGGCAAGATACCTACCTGGCACCATACAGAGTTATTACAAGTTGAGAACTAGAAATATCAGGGGGGACACTATGTAAAGTATATGACTGTCTAAACACTCTGCTGTACACCTAAACTAATACAAAATAGTATTGAATGTAAACCATAATTAAAATAGTTTTTTTAAATATTTTTAATGTGTTTTCTTCCTTTTTTTTTTTTTTTTTAGAGAGAGGGGAAGGGAGGGAGAAAGAGAGAGAAAGAAACAGCAACATATGGTTGCCTCTCACGTGGCCCTCACTGGGGACCTGGCCTGCAACGCAGGCATGTGCCCTGTCTGGGAATCGAACTGGGACCCTTTGGTTCCCAGCCGCCACTCAATCCACTGAGCTACACCAGCCAGGGCCATAATTAAAATAAATTTTAAAAAATGCTAAAAAGAGGCAAGACAGAGGAGGAAAAAAAAATACTTGAACTAGATCATACTACTCATTCAATTCAACCTACTAGTGTAGAGTCCCTAGGGGCCAGTCACGGTGAGGGGAGCAGAGGAGCGTGAAATTGTTCAGGACACATAGCTGTCCCTTACATTTCTGTGCTGTTTTATAGTTTACCAACTTAAATACATCTTATAATTCTCTTAAAACCCCCATGAGTTAGGTACTGGGTTGGCCAAAATGTCCGTTAATTTTTTTCTGTAAAATAAAAGCACATTTTTCATTTTCACCAATAACTTTATTGATTTGGCTATTTTGAGCATGTCAGCTATCTCCTGCTATTGGCTTCTAGTGGGTAGAGGCCAGGGGTGCTGCTAACGTCTTCCAATGACTAAGACAGCCTGCAGCAAAGAATTATTTGGCCAAAATGTCAATAGTACTAAGAAACTTCACAAACCACTTTTCACACATTCGATCAGTCACAGCACCTTCTCCATACACTGCGCAAATCTTTTTTGTGTTTCAGTTGCATTTTTACCTTTCTTAAAATAATAAAGCATAATACACCAAAATGTTGCATATCTTCTTTCATCTTCAATGTTAAAATGGCTGCACAAAAATTCACCAATTTTGATTGTTTTTATTTTTCAATGCATGCTGATATGGCAGCTGTCACAATACAATCTAACAAAATTGTTTTGAATGAAGTTAAAGACAACTAAGTACTACTAGAGCCATCACACCAAAAAAAAAAAAAAAAACCTAAACAAACTTCTTGGCCAACCCAATATTAGAATCCCCGTTTTCCAGATGAAAAAACTGAGTCTCGAAAGGTGATAAAATATGTCCAAGGCCGTATGAGTAAGAATTGGTTGAACCCAGAAGTCTGTTTACTGCTGAACTTAATAGGATACTTTTCTGTTCCCCACTGTGTCATAAGATAAATTGATGCCCCAGAAAGTTGAATTTTCAGTAGCTATAGAAACAATGTAGGGATTCCCACAAACATGTACATTGGACTGTTTCCTAATGCATACTCTACTAGGCATAGGCTTGTTGTTTATTTTTAGCTACTCCTGTCAAGACAAATGCTAGTTCCTTAGGGTGCTAAGAACAATCATAGGTAATTGACTCGACCTCTCTAGATTGGGACTGGTTGCAGACAGTAGAATTTTAATCATGATTTGAATTAAACTTTTCATCTTTCTTCCAACATAACAGGGGTGTGAAGGCAGAGGATATTATCCTAAAGAAAGGAATCATACCAGTAGTTGTTGAAATGTATATATGGAGCCTAGAAGACAGCAAAAAAAAAAAAAATTACTGTCTCTATTGAGTGACCTTTCAGTCCCTCTACCAGAGGTCTATTGGTCAAGATCATGGAAACTGTCGATCTGGGCTCCAAAATGGGAGGTAATTATGGGTTCTTCACTACTGGTAGTAACTCAGCCCCTCAGAGGAGCAGATTTAGGTCTTCTAGGCTTTCAGATCATTAAACCTCCCTCTTGCTATCCTGATAGCCTCTCATGATAAATATTAACAATGCACCCAGACGCCAGCCCCCCGTTTCTAGCAGGGGTTAAAGGAGAAAGAAACAATGGGACTGAGAGGAGACAGAGAACCCCATGCTGCCGCAACTGTAATTCCCTTTGGAAAGCCTGCCTCTCAACTCACTCCTTCCCTGGCCTAGGACAGCCACTCCCCAGCCAGAAACAAAGATCTGGGCACACTCATCACCTCCTGAGGTTAGAATCAGCGATCTATAGACTTATTTCCAATCCCAACAACTCCCATCAGTAACAGTGATTTACTCAGGCAGCTATGATTCTGCCCACATTCGAGAATCACTTTCTGACTTTATGTGCATGCATTCAGTCTTCACATCCTTGTCATAAATAAACTCCCCGTCATCACAGGGGAAGTGGAGGCTGGGACAGCTCTGAAAGAGTATCTGTTGCCTCTGGAGCACATCTGCCATGAGGATATTTGTTCAAATAAGACTCCAGTTAACTATGTTTGTAAGTCCAGGGACTTTTTCCATCTTGTCTATTTTTACATCCCCAGCATCTTGTTCATCCCCTGGCATAAAATAAGCACTCAATAAATGATGATAGCTAACATTCACTGAGCATGTATTATGTGCCACGGCACTGTTCTGAGCACTTTACACATGCCTATGCTCATTTAAACCTCAAAGCAACCCTAGGAGTTAGGTAGGGTGGTCTCCCTTGTAAGATATAAACCCTAGAGCACAGAACAGTTATATAATTTCTTTATGACATAATTAAAAGCAAAGATTATAAGCAGCGAACTTGGGATTTAAACCCAAGCAGTCTGGTCAAAGAGCTAGTGCTCATAACCCTGAGGCTATACTGCCATTCATTGACTAAGTGTTTGGGCATCCTGGTCTGTCAGGGGAGACGTGCTTATCTTTCCTCTTCCCTTAGAGCCCAGCCTCCGCCGAGTCTGAAAGGGTTAAGGGTTCTGATTCAAATACTGCATTCAGACCAGGAGACGGTCCACCTTCCAAGGAAGTTTACTCTCTTGCTTTGCTAGTGGTTCCCTACCCGGGGAGTAAAAGACTTCTGTGGCCCAGGCAGCTTTATCTGCTCTTGTAGGAAACCTGCAGTTGGCTCTGTCTCCAGGTCCTCTGGCTATACACAGTGTCCATAAGTTTTCTGACAGAAAACGAGGATGCTGGATGGCAATTTGTCACTTTTAGCAAAGCCAGCATCTTCTTCCAGGGTGGCCATGCATTTCACAAGCCTCTTGGTATTAATGTTAGAGCTGTATTCTGATGGGAAAAAGAAAATCTCTTTGGATATGAAATTCCCCTACTTCAAATATCTGTTCTTATTTCTCATCAGAAAAACCAGGGGGGAAAAAAATAAATGGTCTCAGCTTGGGCTGAATTTACACTGCCAGTTTCACATCCCAGTAGCCTTGTGGTCTTTAAATGAGCATGTGTCTTTTATAATGGCTACCCAGGTGATTTTAGTCTCTCCAGAACATTCACCTTCTGATCCAGTTTTAAAAGAGATGATACCACTAAAAAGCCGCTTTAAACTTGAAAGCGGACCCTCAACACTCAGAGGAAATGCTTATGAGAAAGAAAGATGATTTTGACCTATATAGGAACATTTTGGACTAAAGTGGTTATTATTCTTCAAGAGCCCTGCAAATAGCCAACTTTTTCAGAACCGAAGAGAAAATTCAGAGACATTATTCTTACTGAATCCTGGACACTTCCCTTTGTCTTCCACCAAAGTAAATACCATATCAACCATCAGACATATAATTGGACTTTGATGTCATACATATCCTGTTCCACGAGCCAGCCACTGCAGCCCAAATAACGCGGCTGGGTATTTTCATAGACCACTCAGCTATAGAATGACAGATGCACAGAGCGGGTTGGAACCACAGCAGAAGGCCACACCTGCTCTGACTCTAGGATATCTCTCTCCCCCACTATCCCTATCCACTCTACCAACAAATCTTAACAACTCTGCCACTGAGACACGGAGGCCCCAAATCCATTCACTTCTCTCCAGCGCCATAACTGCCCTTCCGTCAAAGTACCTGCCTCCTCTCTCCTAGACTATGGCAGAAACTTCTAACTCAGGGTTTCTGTGGTTTTATTCTTTTTTTAATTTAATTTGGGATATAGGTTAAATATGTTTGATCTGATGTGAAATAGGACCTCTAAAAGTAAGAATGCCTAAAACCCATGAAATTCTTAAAGCCCTTAGAACCAGGGAGGAAATCAAATGACTGGAGACAGATACAGAATGATGATCAGCCCCTGAGACCACACATGGGATATTGGATGTGGTGAGCACATGCCCTTTCTGAAAGGGGAACTTGTTACCTAGCTCTAGCTAATTGCTGTCTCTCAGAAAAGAGGGTTCAGTGTTGCCTGACAGTCCAAGCTCTGAGAAAGTCAGGAATCCTGATTCTTACGTCAAATCTCCAATTTCTAAGTGTTCACCACTGATACGAGTTTTAATAAACACACTTTGGACCACAAGCAAAACTGGCTACACTGGTTTGGGAAACTTGGGTTCAGATGCTAATTCATATCCAAGATAGAATACAAAAGAAATTTCTTTCCCAGGCAGTTGGGACATGCAAGTTCTCCAACATAGGGTACGTATAGGGTGTGTGTTTTCTGTGTGTTGCTGGGGTTAGGGGCTGGTGGTCATGCAGGAAAATGCAGAAGCACACCCTATGAATGACTCAAACCTGTATTTATAGGTCGGAATTAGGTTCAGTGTGAATATTGTAAAATTATTTGAAGAATAATTAGTTCGATAATGAGTCTGCAGGTGAGAAGCAGCTGTTTTGCTCCTGGGCTCAGGGTCACTGTCTCTGCTGTGTGAAGAGTCAGCAGTAATTAGAAGAACTCGCGGTGCCAAACTAAATTAAAATTTTTCAAACCGTTACTCACTGTATGATATAATTTTGTTTCATGTTCCCAGGATGAGGAAACTCGAATTAAGTCTCTATTCATTACAAAAATAGGCTAACTAATTTAAGGCTATGAGGTATCTGTTTGTCGATGGTATTGAATGGTTTCTATCTGCTGTAACAGATCATTCTGCACTAAAATAAATGGCAGTTGGTTACCTGCCAATGGTTTATTTAACAGCACTCAATTGTACTGAACTCTGAAAACATAATGGGTCTCAGTGGACCTTCCTGCCTGCTATTTTTCTGAAAATAAAATATTGATATAATTGGATTTCCCACCCACATCGATCCTCAAACACACAGATGGGATCAGTTTAAGCAAAAATTGGGAAATGAAGAAATTGTGATAATCACCGAATAAAGTTATTTATGTCAGGACACTTGGGGTGCATTTAATTAAGCTGCCCTGAAATCCACAGAAACCTTTCCATGGTAGTCTCCAAAGTCCTAGGGACTGTTGTAGAACTCTAGGTAAAAGCTAGGAAGGAAATAAATTTACAAATGAACATTTAAAACAAAGAGAAGCAACCTTCAAAAAGATTTCATGGACAGTATTCTCGTGATACCAGAACAACTGGTTGGTTCAGTCGGTTTAATGAGGAAAATGCTACAGAACCAGTTTTCAGCATCTTTAAAAAAAAAACAAAACAGCGTATTAATTGAATCTTTTACTTTTCAACTCGGTATTTTGCTATTGTACAGACATAGCTTTAATCACACCCTGCAAGCAGCCAATTCCATGATGTGACTGTGTAAGCAAGACCACAGGGTTGAGCTTTTAATAAGATGGGCTTACTCTGATGAAAGTTCTTTGAGTCTTTCCTTTTAGGTTTTCTCTGTTTTCTTTAGTCATCAACCTCTGCACTAATCTTGTTAATAGAATGATTTTGCCTGATTTTTTTAAATGTCTCCTCTGATCCAATCCAACTTGAGCAATTGAAATTCTCTCTTTCATCAGCATTCAAAAGGTAGCATTAGCAACAGCAACAATAAAGGGGCCCAAATCCTTAACTGAATTTTCCCATCATTCCTGAAACAAGATAAACAACTCCCTGGAGTACTGAAGTTCTCAGCATCTGGGCAATTAAATACTTTCTGTCCTGAATGTAGACCACACCCTCCCAAAAAGGGAATCGGTCAAATGGTGCCACCCAAAGGTTATTTAGAGACCTGCTCAGTTTTCCCCGCCATAAATGAACACAAAAAGGGCTTCCGTCCCTCATCCTCAAGCCCTTTGTCTGAACACATCTTCACGCTACAGTTGTCCTTCCTCAAGTGATATGAATGGTGGCTTATACATTAGACAAGATTTTAAGCACATTGGAGATTATGAGTTTAAAGAACTTTGTTGTGAATCTTTTTATAAAGTGATTAATACCTTAATTTATCTTTTCTGTAAACTTGGATTGTTTCATTTAAGTAATATATATGTTTACAAAATGTGTTTTCACCACCCCCAAAAGATGAAATATGATCAAGGAAGGAAGGCCCATAGTCAGAAACATTGGGTCTTACTTGGTTTAGGTCTTTTTGTGCCCTGCCAGATTATCATGGAAAAATTGCTGAACCTCTCCAGACCTCAGTTGTCTCATTTATGAAGGGAGGGTAAGGATCATTTCTACTTTCCAGAGTCTTCATGGAATTAAATAAGATGCTTTTAAAATACAAAGGTGGCCCTGGCCAGTATGGCTCAGTTGGTTGGCGCATCATCCCATAAACAAAGGCTTGAGTGTTCAGTTCCTCCTGGTGAGGGTACACACCTAGGCTGTGGGTTCAATCCCAAGTCCAGGTGTGTAAATCTATTGGCGTGAATACGGGAGGCAAACCATCAATGTTTCTCTCTCACTTCTTTCCTCTCTCTCTAAAAGCAATGGAAAAAAAATGTCCTCAGGTGAGGATGAAAAATAATAATACAAATAAAATGTGCGGGCTTTTTTTAGACTATTATAGACTGTTAGTGCTGTCTACACAACACAGTTGTCAATAGCAATTACGGTCAGGACATGAAAGAGCATAGTGCTGGGTGGCCATCAAAGCAACTGCAAGAGGACTCCTATTGCCGACCTGATCCTTCAAACCCCACTAGGAACGACATTCTTGGTTTGATAAGGTCTATGAAGGTCATTCTCCAGACCCCAAAATTCCCTTAAAATGTCTTATCAAAAAACAGTTCGTCTGGAGACTCCCTCTGAAAATGCAACGAGTCTCTGGACACACACTTAGATGCAGACCTCTGGTGTATTATTAAATTAGCACACGAAGGAGTCTCTTGTGTTTTCTGGGGCAAGTGTAGGAAAATCTAGTTGCATGTTCATAACATCTTAGTATTTCATTTCTTTGACTCCAGGGCTTCCTATGCACATTTTCTATAGTAAAGAAGTAATTGCTAAATTTTTTAGATTTTATTTTTCCCTCTCGATGGATGGAGAAATGGGAATGTGGTGGCAGGTAGGCATCCAAACGGCAACAAAGGTAGATGGGAGAGTTTAAACAACGTAACGTGCCAAGAGTCTAATATTAGTATTAACAGGCAAGCCAAATTTATTCCTCCAATTGTATTCTTTAAAAAAATGTACCAACACCTTATAAATGTCTGAATTAAGGCTGTGTAAGAGCATTTTTTGAAGCCACTTAATGGGAGAACAATGACCAGTAAAAGAGGTCTAAAATTAGTTTCTGATACCGGGCGTCCCCAGCAAGTGGTAAAGCCCAGCACACGGGAGGTCCCCACCTCCACAACCCCAAACATTATGTAATCTGTGGGGAGGCATTTAACCCATGCTAACCTATGTTGTCTGTCTTCTCTGTAAGCAAAAAGAGGGGCCATGCTTAAGTTCGCAAACCTAAAAAATACAAAAGGTAAATTACATGTTTTAATTCAAAACTAGGCTATAGGTAAAATGCATTCGATCACAAAATGAAGATTATCACAGAATCAAAGGATCTTAGCAGTTAATACTGGAAGGGCATAAACCATTGGTGGTCTGGTTACGCCAGTCACCCCAGGACCTCATCATTCTGAATTCAATGACAAAACTCAATCTGGGCACCCCCTAACCCGAGGATGCCGAATTTCTAAATATGAGTGAGAGTTCAACCCCTTCAAGGTCCTGTTATCAATGAAAACCTTTCCCTAGTGGCCACATTCCAGCTGCATTGTATACCCCTGCCCATTATTCCCATCATGCCTTCGCCCCTGTTTCAACCACAACAAACAAAACCTTGCATTTGTACAGCCTTTCATGATTTATAAGGCACAGACATACACATTGTCAGACAGGGCAGAGATTATTCATGATTTTCAAAGGAAGAAATTATTTATGAGGGGTTAAGTAATAGCCTCATGGTTTATATTACAGGCAAGTGAGAAAAACCTCATCTAGAATCTGTCTAGAGAGGAATCCCAAAAACAGGTTAGACCACAAGTCCTTTTAGGTCGCTGAAATTATAGGATTCCATTGCTTCTCCAGAGTACCCCAAAATGTATCCTTCACAATATCTAGCATAATCTTGAACGAATAGTATTTGCATTCAGTCAACAGTCTCTGAATTACTTGGACTATTCCCAAAACCCTTCACACGCCCAACAAGTAAACAATTTCACCTCATTCTTCCCCTCCCTTGTGATGATTCAGAGTCTAATCTGGTAGGGACCTGAGATTTCCCTCACAAACAGCTCCATTCAGTGACTGAACAAGAAACTTCCCTACCCAAGACCAAGGCAGCAGGTGCCCAGGTTACAGGTTGCAGAGCTCTGTTACTGTGGCTCAAACAATTCATCTACCCAGCCCCTGAAGCTCCCCTTCCCCAGCTTTGAACACAAGCTGTCACATGTTTTTCCTGTTCCTGACCTGCTGCATGAATCCCCCCATCCTGCCTTGGCACGTCGTTGGCCAACACTGTTGGCTCCTTCACTGATTTGGGTTCTTTCCTTTACCGTTGACACTGTGCACTAAAGCCACAGCATCATATCTGGCTAGAAGGAAATATAGAAAAAGCGGGGTTCTCTCTGCTGACATCAACCACAGTATCGTTTGCTATTCTTATTTCCAGAGCCATGTCTACATATCTCCCAAAGCTCAAGAATGCATTTTAGCTTCCCAAAAGACAGCTGCAACACAGAGCCGGCTGTTGGAGCAAGAGCTGAGCCAGACGCTGGCAACTTTAGGGATGGTGGGCTCATGAAACACACACAGCCCATGTCTGCCATCTGAGGCCTTTGGTCAGGCCTGGGGCCCTAGAGCCTAAAAAACTAGGAGGGCAGAATCGGCCACAGTTTTTTTAACTCATTAAGTTCTCCCTAAAATTCTGAATTTCCAAATTAATTCCAGTTGGATTTTTAAGTACCTGGAACACCATTCTCCCACATCTTTGCATGCCTGACTTCTCATTACTCTGGTCTCCACTCAAATGTCAAGTCCTCAGGGAATCCCCTAACCACTCAGAATAACCACTGAGAATGAGCCTCATCACTGTCTATCCCATTACAGTGATCATCTGCTCCCCAGCACAGATAACTCACTGAACTTTTGTTTCCTTCTTTATTATTTATCTCCCTTGACTGCAAAGAAAGCTCCATGATGGCAAAATCCTCATATCCCATTCATAGCTACTAAAGAGCCTTAGCATAGAGAAGGCTTTTAATAAATGTTTGTTTTAATAAATGAATAAATGGATGAGTGAGTGAATGAACTGGATATGAATGAATAACCTACTACTTCTGGTGCTCTTATATCCACACACTGTACTAAGCGCCTTTCATACATTATCACAGTGATTGTCAAAAAGTTCGTCTTTTTTGTTCAGGCAGAGCCTAATAAGAAGCTCACTATATGATCCAGAAATCAAAGAATACACAAAAAGGCCAGAGGAAACAGTGGCAGGTGCCCAGCTCCTTCTTCCCCTTTGGGCTCTCTTGTATCACTTAATTGTCTAACCAATTCTGTTAAATATGAATTATCATTAGTCCCACTTTAGAAATTAGAAAACTGAGGCTCAGGAAAATTAAGTGACTTGTCCAAGGTCATATAAGCTAGTAAGTCAGAAGACAAGATTATAAACCAATTCTGCCTGATTCTAATCATGTCTGACTCTCTAAACCATGAATATAAAACACCTGCATATTTTCTGAAATCCTGGAGAACTCTTTCCAGAATATAAGTTAACTTTAGGTTGATATTTTCAGAGCTTATTTGAATAAGATTGGAATAGCTTATTGTAGTATTTAATAATTAATTGCAGTAGGTATATGAAGAATGACTTCTTAATGAAAAATTTCAGGATGATATTATAATGTTAATATTCTCAGAAAGTACTCTCATGTGACATGGGCCTCGATGTTAATGGAAGAAAGTATATTCATACTTTTTCACAGATAATTCTTGAAAGCCAAAGTATTTAAGAGCCTTCATTGAAGCAAAATCCTATTATATAAGAAGTAGCTGCTTGGCAGTTTCTAAGAATTTAATAAATCTCCTTAGGAAAATGTTGGTTTTAAAAGAAAATTTTTAAGAGGGTCTCAAGCAGACTCGCTGTTTTCTTGTATTTGCATTACAAGTAAAGAATTTTTGTTGGCTGTGAGAAGCCAGAGAAAACAAGAACGCTCGTTTTGCATTATTTGGTGAGCAGTATTGTGTTACCGGTTTTTTTCCCCTTTTAATATGAGAAGCCCACGGATTACACGGTGCAGATTCGCGCGACAGGGGCCTGTTGAGACAGCTGTGGAATATCGCTCTCACCCAGCCACGTTCGCTCCGTCCTCTGGTTTTCAGACGACTTCGGTGAGAGGGGCCGGTGACTCCACACAGATCTCAGAGCGGCTCCCTGCACGCTCTTGTCTTTTCCTCTTGCGTTAGGACATGCATTTCACATTCTGTGAGTGTGTGTGTGTAAAATATACACAACAGAAAATGTACCAGGTTAAGCATTTTAAGTGTGCAGTTTAGCCACATTAGGTCCTTCACATCCACTGTTCATTTCCAGAACTTTTCCATCATCTCCGACTAGAACTCTGTACCCATCACACAAGAACTCCCCTTGACTGTCCAGTTCCTGGGAACCACTGTTACACCTTCTGTTTCTGTGACTCTGACTACCAGGTACCTCATCGAAGTAGCACTGTGCAGCGTTGGTGCTTTCGTCCTTTCAGGTTCTTGGCACACGTGACCTTTATTTCCTTCAAAATGTGGGACGTTCTCCAGTGTCCAAAGTGACATGGTTATACGCTCTGTCACATGACTCACAGGAGACACTTTGAAAATGTTATTTTTTTAAATACTGGTTTATACACTCAGGAGTAATAATGCTAATAAATCTACAACATTTTGTCAAACAAATGATCGAGATTATATCATTTGGTCTTTCATTTATTAAAAAATACATGGAGGGAATTAATAAGCTTTACTCTCAAGGAAGTCTATTAATTCGCACAATCATATTACAGAACAGCCCAGAAAGTCACACCATCTGGATGGGAAGGGACCAAAAGGAATCGTAATTCTTAGTCCTATGGCCTTCTGTGAGTTTTTGTAACTTTGTTCATGGTTTTTATCCTTGTAGCCTGCCTTTCCTAGTGATGGTGAGTGAGGGAGAAATACAGGAAAAGAGACTTTCTGAGTGTGGGGTGGAGGTACAGCTTGAAGGAAGGGCTCAGGAAGCAGCAAGGAAGGAGGGACCCGGGTGACATTCCTCTTTCCAATGGGTCTGGGGAAATGAGAACCCCAGAAGAGCAGGTACGTGTCGGTAACAGGAGAGGAAAGGCAAACAGACAGCATCCAGGGCTCTGAGAAAGAAGAAAGTTTCCAGGAGGACATGCCCTGGCAGGCACCTACATCAGTCCTGGTCAGGTTGGGGACAGCTCTGGTGCTCCGATCAGAGCACTAGGGCTTCCAGCAGTGCTCCCCACAATGGAGGCCAGTGTAGGAACTGGGAGATGGCCCGGCTTAGAGTCCTCCCTGAATATCTGCCTCAGGACACTGGTGGGCTCACAGAATCCAATGCACAGATGTTTGGGGGGTGGGAAGGGGAGAAAGAAGAAGTAGGGGGGGAAAGGTCATGTTTAAAGAAAACTATCCTACTTGAATGCTTTCTAATTTATCATTGTTTCTAATACTCCTGACCACAAGGGTCCCGGTCAGCTTTGTTTCCTTTCTCAACTAGACAGTCAAGGACAGATTCTGTGGATTTCTCTTGTACCATGTGGACTCTCTGAAGTCTTGGGTTAATTTCTAGAAATGTCCTATTGTGTTTCTGTACTCAAATATTGAGCTTTCTCCTCCCTCATTTGCCATGTGGAGAATGTAATGAGGGAAAATAAAGCTCAGTTATGAGTCCATGTTGCTCCTCTGAGAGAAGGAATTTTTTGCTCACCCAATATAATCACTATATAAGTAGAGGAAAGTTCAGTCTATCCTCACATTTTTTATCAGTTAATGTGGACAATCACTGCCTTGCTCCTCACCCCTCATCCCACTTCCCACTTCTGTCAGGAGTCCCAACATGCCACCATCTGGGGAACTGGGCCTATCCATGGTCACAGACAAGTATGATAGGAAATATACGAGAAGATTGCATTAGTCTCATACGGCTGTCGTAAACTGGGTGACTTAAAACAGCAGCAATATATTCTCTCACAGTTCCGGAAGCCAGAAGTCCAAGGTCAAGGTGTCAGAGGGGCCATGCTCCCTCTGAGACTCTGGGTAGAATCCTTTTTCGCCTCTTCCTAGCTTCTGGTGGTGGCCACTGATACCTGTCACTTACTGGCCTGCAGCTACATCATTCCAACCTCTAACTCTCTGGTCGCACAGTTTCCTTCATGTGTCTCTGTTTTTAGGTGGCATTTTCCTCTTCTTAAAGGGACAATCATATTGGATTAGGGTGCACCCTCATGACTTGACTACATCTGCAACGACTCTTGTTTTCAGATAAAGTCACATTCGTAGGAACTGAGGACTGCAGTTTCAACATCTTTTTGGGACATATTTCGTCCTGTGACAAGACTCTAACTTCAGTCTCTTGCTTCATCTGGAACCAAGCCTTCTTGCCTTGATTCTGACTTGCTGACTCCAAAACCCTTCCCCAAGATTCCAGCTCTCAGCTACCCAGTTCTTCCTTTCTGTGGTTCTGTTCTTCTTGACTGACAAATCAGACTTCTATTCACTGGCTTCAGCCTGAAAGACATTGACATTTGTCTGACTACCCAGGCTTTAAGGCTAAGACTTGTGGTTTCAGGGAATATCCAGACCTGTCCTTACAGCAGGTCCCAGCTCTGTGATGGCCACTGTGCAAGTCCTCCCAAGGTCCAGCCCTTCTCTGACCCATCACCTCTAGAATTCTTCTTATACCTCCTTTAACCGGATGCAAACATGGCTTCCACTACCTGTCAGGCCCAGCACAGTTCAACTACAGCATTGCTTTTCCAAAAGCAAAATGTTCTAGTTTGCTTTTTATACAATTATATAAGGATTGTATAAGGATCAAATTGGGATTATGTTTATGATATTAAAATGATAACCCTTGCCTCTCTCTCTACCTCTAGCTCATGCAATTCTCATACAAATATATATATATAAATAGTTTCACAAACTTGCCTTAAGAAGTAGAAAAAATTAGCTAAACTTATAACATGGCAGTAGATAAAATAATTTAGACTAGTGCAGCGGCCAATTATAAGAAATAAATTAATTCCTTCAAAGATCAAATAAGCAAACTAGTTCAGATTTATACTAACAAATATATAAGTGCAAAGCTGGAACAATTGTTTAAAGTTTTAGATCTTAAGCCTTAGCCACAAAATATTTAAAGGCAAATACTTTTAACTTAATTATTGTATTAATTGTATTAATCTACCATTTACCATGTTAATATAGACCTGGTCTAAAGCCAGATCCACAGAGAGGAGCAAACACAGCTAATCCATTAGCTCACTACCTTCCTTTTAAACAACACTACATGATTAACTTAGAGAGGTTTGAATATCTCACAAGTCAATAAAAAAGTCAGACACTTTCTAAAGAGCCACAAATTTCCATTCCTTCAACATAGAAAGATGGCCAATGGTAAAATTAAGCAGACTAAAGTTGCCAACAGCCATGTCATCTTATAACTGTAAAAATCCTGCTGCTTACAATTTATAAAAAATTAACAGCTTGGCTATGCTTTTGGTCTATAAACATAAAATTAAAGACAACATTAGAATCTTCCAATTGGCCATATACATGAACCCAAAGAAGAAAGCCAACAATTTTCCCACTACTAGTCATTTCAGTTACTGTGTCTGCATTTCCCTAATCTGCCTGGCCCTCCCTTGCAAAGTTTTGAAATAAATCACCCTCCTTGGTAGAAAGAAACTCTGAAAGTACAACTGACCAGCGCAGTTTTTGCTGCCATCCAAACCCAGCCAATTCTCCAGCCACTATTTCTACTTATAGGGCCAACAGAGACTAAATAGAATATTGTTATCCCTTGCCAAGAACACATGCCAGTATTTACCAGTACTTATGCAAAATAATTTTCTAGAATCACTTTTCAAAAGCTGAATGCTCAGTTGACTTATAAAGTTTAAAATGGATTAATAGGAAAGAAATAGGCAGTCCCAGATGCACAAGTTATCAATTTTATGCACAGGATGAGTAAGCCTTACATATTTCAACTAAGCTGGAATTACAGCAACCCTGTTTCTCTCGGGAGGCATGGTGGCTGCTGTAAAAATGAAGATGTGCTCTGCATTGCTTGTATAACAGGAAGGATTCTTGGCTGGATTAATGTGATTAGCATGAAGGCTTGAAGATGTTGCCTTACCAATTAGTCACCAGTTCTAAGCCATGTGTACATGACCATGGAGAGCTCAATGACCTCAAATGATCTCCATGTTCACTTATTCATTTCATCATTGATTCAACCAACATTTATTGAGCACTTACCAAATGCAAGGCACTGAACTAGGAACTCTGAATTCAAAAATACAGAAGAAAGTGTTACTTCTTGCAAGGGACTGATAATGTAATGAAGATACTTCACTATCCTTATATGTATGGCCTTTCTATCAGTCGGTGGGGGGGGGTTTGTAAGCAACAAAAACCTTCTCTAGCTTGCTTACAAGTATGGAAACCTTGGGAAGGATGAGGAGCAGCCCACTGAATCTAAGAATGAGATAAACAACAGAGAGGACAGGAAAAAGATTTTCACAGGTTTCTAGATAGTAATAAAAATATAGTGAGCTGCCCGGCTGGTGTAGCTCAGTGGATTGAGCGCGGGCTGGGAACCAGAGGGTCCCAATTCGATTCCCAGTCGGGGCACATGCCTGGGTTGCAGGCCAGGTCCCCAGTGAGGGCCATGTGAGTGGCAACCATACATTGCTCTTTCTCCCTCCCTTCTCCTCTCTCTGAAAATAAATAAATAAAATCTTAAAAAAAAAAAAAAAAGTTTCTTAAAAAAAAAAAATATAGTGAGCTTTCAGGTTGCTGCATCTAGGTTAATGTTCTCTGATGATTTGTAGCTTATAATGTATCACGTATCTTCCCCTTTACCAGGTAACGTTGGGATTCATCAACTGACAGACTGACCAAGATTGCCTCTCGTAGAGTTGAGGAGCAGTTTCCCACAGCAAACCCAGGAGCTCTTTCTAGAACAGGAAATGGATTCTGGGCAAGCAGGAGAATAGCTCTGCCTTAGCCTCTATTTTCTGCTGTACACCAGTGTATACATTCCTCACAACCAAGACCACTTAATCCCCTACCTGAAGGCTCACTTCACCCTAAGCTTTGAAAGAAGCCCAGTTAAATAGCTCAGAAAAGCAGTAGTAATCAGCCTTTTGCCACGTCCCACTCGGCCCTCATTTCTGACCCTAAAACCTGGGCTCTGCCTTGTTTCTGAGGACCTGAGCCCCAGGGGCCACATATCACCATCTTGACATCCTCAGGGCCCAGCACGGGACCTGCTTCAAGGGTCCTCAAGAACTGCCTTGTGGTTGATTCATTTCCAGCCTGGGGTCCTGTCTTCTTTCTCCATATTGCCACCACTGCACTGATAACCTGGCC